>SJYQ01001328.1:128936-199203 GCA_006410935.1 Redunca redunca
AGTAGTTAATATTCAGATTATCTGTTTCTTCATTGTAAAATTGGGGTTAAATATGAACCCATAGGGATGTCTTGAGAATTATGACTAGAATTCGTTACAGCAAAGGGGTTGACACATCACAGATGCTCAAATCTGCCTGTCTCCTTTGCCTCTTTATTCTGGCTAAGATGCAGAGGGTGGGTTTGTGGGGGCTATGCTCCATGGTGGTGCCAAGAATAGCTTCAACACATCCAACTACCACAGGGGACTCGGGCGGGTGAACGGGCAGCAGCCTGGCTTCCTGGGGCCAAAAGACAAAGACTGCAGATCCTGAAAAAATCTGGGCTGTGCTTGCAGAGTGTAGAAGGCTGAGAAGATGACGAAGCCTCGAAGGAAGCTATTTTTGAATGGCTTCCTGCTGAGAGACGGGCTTTGGGGAAGGTTTATTTCAGGCCCATTGTAGCTCCCCGCCTGTCTGCTGCGTTCCTTCTGCTGTTTACCCCCATCTGCCAGGCCAGAATGAGACACGCTCCTTCCTCAGGGGCACAGGCGGCACTGGTGGCCTTTTGTCCGAGCACGCACACTCAGGACACCACTGTGACTTGGGAGGAGAGAAAGGAGCAGAAGAGAAATCGGGCTTCTTGTTAAAGAGGGAAATGCTATCTTCACTTCCAGCGTGTTTCTTCGTTGTTCCTCCTGGAGTCAGCTTTTCTTGAGCGTGACCTCCTGGTATGGGTATTGTTGGAACAGTAAAAAGCACCTCACCCCTAAGGCTTAAAACATCAGCTTGCTTCCTTTACTCGTGAATCTGCCTCTGGGGCTGGACTCTTCCGGCAGCATCGCCCGAGGCAGCGTGAAGGCTCCACAGGTGTGACTCTGGCTGCTGCTGCTGCTGTCATTTGAGTCAACAGAGTCTGACTCTGTGACCCCATGAACCGCAGCATGCCAGGCCTCCCTGTCCATCACCAACTCCCGGAGTCCACCCAAACTCATGTCCATTGAGTTGGTGATGCCATCCAGCCATCTCATCCTCTGTCGCCCTCTTCTCCTGCCTCAATCTTTCCCAGCGTCAGGGTCTTTTCCAGTGAGTCATCAGCTCTTCCTATCAGGTGGCCCAGGTATTGGAGCTTCAGCTTCAGTCCTTCCAGTGAATATTCAGGGTGGATTGATGGCTGGGATCCTCTCAAAGCTTCACTCCTGCACACGTCTGCCATTTCTGTTGGTGGTTTCCCCACATGGGCACTTGGCTCCCTCAGAGCATGTATGCTAACTGGCTTCCAGCAGGACAAGACCTGACCTGAGGGACTGGGAAGAAGCTGTATTGCATTTTCTTACCTAACCTCGGGAGTCAGTTACCATCACTTCTGCCCTTGTCACGGGCCTGGCTAGACGTGCAGGGAAGCAACGTTGCCCTCGCCCCTCAGAACACAGGCCTCGCCTCTCAGGGGTGTTGGCATGATACGGCAAAACTGGTGACCTTGTCTTGGCCACCTGGAAAAGAACTATTTGTCACAGGGGCATGGAACTGGGGGAGGAATGGAGGCATATGCTTGGTGTTGGAGAGTTAAGGAGACTCAGAGCTATTTTTATTTTAGAAAAGTAACTTCTAAAAACTGGAATATAGGCATTTCTCATTTGACTGTACTTTTCTTTATTGTGCTTTGCTAATATTGCATTTTCTTTCTTTTTTTTTTTTACCAACTGAAGGTTTGTGGCAGCTCTGTGTGGAGCAAGTGTATCAAGCGCCATTTTTACAACAGTATTTGTTCACTTCATGTCTCTGTCACAATTTGGTAATTCTTGAAATATTGTGAACCTTTTGGTATGGTAGTCAGTGATCTTTGATGTTACTACTGTAATTGTCTTGAAGTATCACAAACCACGTCCTTACAAGTCGGTGGTGCTGCTGCCGGTTGGTTAGCACTCAGTTGTGTCTGACTCCGATTCCATGCACTGTAGCCAATGGGAAGAATGCCGGAGTGGGTTGCCATTCCCTTCTCCAGGGGATCTTCCCCACCCAGGGGTCGAACCTGGGTTTCCTGCTTTGCATGTGATCCATACGAGTTGGGAAACTTTGATAAATGGTGTGTCTGCGCCGACTGCTCCGCCAAACGGCCGTTCCGTCGCTGTCCCTCTTCTAGTGCTTCTCTATTCCCTGGGACACAGCAAGATTGAAATCAGGCCAATTAAGAACCCTTTAGTGGCCTGTAGGTGTTTAAGTGAAAAGTTACGCCTCTCCTTTTAAATCAAAAGGTAGAAATGATCAAAAGGCACATCAAAAGCCGAGGCAGCCTGAAAGCTAGGCCTTTCGCACCAGCTAGCCAGATTGTGAATGCAGAGGGAAGGGTCTTGGAGGAAATGAAAAATGCTGCTCCAGCGAACACCCATATGATGAGAGTGAAAAGAACCTTATTAAGGATGTGGAGAGAGTTGTAGTGGTCTGGATAGACGAGCAAACCAGCCACAATATTTCCTTAAGCCAGAGTCTGTTCCAGAGCGAGGCCCTAACTCTCCAGTTCTATAAAGACGAGAGAGGTGAGGCAAGCTGCAGAAAATAAGTCTGAAGCCAGCAGAGGTTGGTTCACGAGGTTGAACCAACATGGCATAAAAGTGCAAGGTGAGACAGCAAGGGCTACAGAAGCTGCAGCGGGTTGTTCAGCAGATCTGAGATCCAGAAGATATAAGGTAAATTTGCGCTGGAAGTCTTCCTGTCGCAGAGCCTCTGTTGTGCTAATGTCTCAGGACTTCATCACAAGAGGCATAGGGAACACAGAGGCTTGAAGAACAGTGCTTGACGTGGAGGAAGATGAGGTGATATGGCCTACATAAAACTAGCCTAGCAAGGATTTGACAAACCGAAAGCTTTCATCTCCAGTTGAAACACTTTTGATAATTTTTGTTGTTATTCATTTCTGGATCAAAAACTTGATTCTAGAGCGAGCTGTGAATCTTGAGAACCAGGCTGTGGAGTGATCCTGTGACTAAAGAATAATCTTAGAAAAGTATTTATAGAGATCAAACAAGATGAGGTCATTAATTTGCTTTTCCTTTTATTATAAAAGTAAAATAAAAAATAGCATTTATAAATCCAACATTTTTTTCCTTTAAAAGTATTTGATCTAAAAAACATATTTACAATAGCAAAATGCAGAAAAGGGAGGAAATACCATTTTCAGCATTGATTGTAATCATGTTTAAATATTGGCATGTACATGTTCCTTTTTCAAATCACAGACACAATTAGAAAAAGCAGTGAGCTTTTTTTTTCCTTTTTCTTGCCACCTGGCTTGTAGGATCTTAGCAATAGTTCCCCAGGAAGGGATGGAACCCGTGCCCCTGCAGTGGAAGCGCCAGGTCCTAACCCCTGGGCCCCCAGGGAAGTCACAGTGAGTCTTTTAAAATCATACCAAGGTGCAAGGTGACATCGCTTTCCATAAGCCTTGATCTGAGTGCACACCTGTGCTGTGGCCAGCCGGAAGGCAGGCCAGGTTGGGGTGTGACAGCTTGGAATGAGAGTGGGCAAGCAGCAGAGGGGCAGCAGCAATGACAACAGAAAGCGGCTGGGAAAGCTCGACAAGCTACTGCACTCCCAGCGGGGTATCAGCCCAGCCGTCAACTGAGCTAAAATTCATTTCAGAACCAAAGAAGAAACCATGTTTAAAAGGCCTGGAACTAGATCCAGAGTGATCCAGGCCGGCCCGTGTCCCTCGGAGCACCCTTGAGTGCGCCTGTGGGCGACACGGCGGAGTCTCCGAGCTTTGGTTTCCTCGGTGTTGGAAACTGCCGGCGGGCTAAATTTTGCCTTCTATAGGTCCTTCCTGCCCGTAGTCATGGGGCACTTTGTTAAGAGTTAGCAAGGAGGTGCCGCTGGTCAGAGACTCGGCGAAGCTGAGTTTGCGGAAGGAGGTCTCCACGCCGCTGTCACATATGCTGTCGTCCCGGAGCTCGTCTGCAGAGAGAAAGCACGGGTCACGGGCTGCACCCGACTGGCCAGGCCGGGCTGCAGGGTGCCTCCACCCCAGCGGGCTCCCTGTGCGTCAGGCAGGCTCATGGGCTGCGTCGTGGGCCTCCGCTCATCCCCACAACCCACACAGTGGGGTGGGGCAGAAGACACTGAGTGATACGAAGGCTGTGAAAACATCAGAATCAGCCAAGTGTTTTCACCTCTCTTTCTTACAGTCTAGCCTTGTGTTTGTCAGAATCCTTTCTGAATTTCTTGACTCAAAGTGTACTTTTCTTTCTTAGAAATTAGGCGTATTTTTCCACCTACTACCTATTGTATAGCAGAGGAGATTGCTGAATGTAAGCAAAATAAATTGGTGACAGAAGTAGGAGCTAAAAACGAGCTCTCTGGGCTGCACAGGCTATTTGACACCATACACTGCCTGAAGAACATTTGGGTAGCAAAAAAAACCCCAAAAAGTGAAAATGTGCTTCTACTAGGCAGTTAGGTCTGATTTCCCTTTGAGAAGTTTCTCTAGGGAGCTGAAGAGTGTGAATGATTTACCGTCGGGAGTGACCAAGGGAAACAGAAGTCTACCATATCCAGTCAGAGAGCTCCTTCTTGTATGTTAAATTCCAGCGCTGAAATAGTGAAGACCTTCATGGCAGTGACAAGGCCATGGTTACTGATGGATTTATTCAGCCGATCAGTCTTTATGGGTTTCTGTCATGTGCTAGGAACTGTGAGGTATTTTTAAAATAACTATAAAATGAGGGCTTGATGCTTTTTAAACTAGAAGTGTTTGCCTACTTCTTAGTGTGGAAGGAGCATCAGGTCATGAGACGGGAGATGAGGGTGGTTTTCTGGGGGTACCCTGCTCTCTTCTAAAGTGTGTGTTACACCTGTCCTCACTCCCTTAGGACGGCCACCCCGACGAGGAGACACTGGTGTTGAAACGGAGGGCAAGAAGGAGCCCGCCAAGGACGGACCTGTGCAGGGAAGGGGAAGAGAAGGCTCACAGGCCCTGGGCCTGGATCAGTGCAGGGGAGCAGAAGGAACACAGGGCAGGGGGTGGGAGGGGGCGTGTGAACACCACATAGGAAAGAGCGGACAGACAAGCCCCTGCCGCCACCGCCCGCAACAGTGCTGGGCAGGCAGGGTGCGCTCAGCGGAGACTGGCTGAGTGGATGCCTGAACAGCAGTGCCCACAACCAGAGCCATGGCATTTTTAGAATCACGCTCCCTGTGTGTAGAGAATGGACTGTAGGTGGTGACAGCGTGGCAGCCTGGAAACCGGGAGACCAACTGGGAGCTGCCACAGAAATGAGGTAAGAAATGGGGGCGGGGGTCGAGGGTGGTGGTCACAGAGAGGAGGAGGCTGGAGGGAACGCCCGGAGGTGCTGGGCCCAGGGAGTGTTCACGGCGTCATGACCTCCTGGAGCGCTGCCTTGCCCACGAGTGCCGGGGCAGCGCTGAGTCTGGGCGTGAGGGGGTCCGAGCCCTGTGCCCTGAGGAGGGGGCTCTGGAGGCTGAGACAAGGTGGGGGTGGGCATGGCGTGGAGAAGTCCAGGGGGAGGTGGCCTGAAGCAGGAGGCGGTGGCCACCTGTGCCCCTGGGGGCAGCTGAGGAGGGTGGTGAGCAGATCTGAGCGGACATGGGTCCTCGTGGTGAGAGGACTCCTGGCGCAGGGGCAGGCGGAGCTGACCACAGAGGGTCAAGGAAGGATGTCATGAGGCGTGAAGAATAGCTACAGACTCCGAGGAAGCCTGGCTGAATCAGAGAAATTGGTCTGCAGCTGGGGATCAAGAGAATGTTTTCTGTTTATTTTGAAAAGATGAGGGGAACCACACCTGCTTGCCAGGGGATCCAGTCGGGAGGGAGAAAAGGTGACATGTGAGAGAGGCAAGAATCAGAGGAGTGTCTGGACAGGTGAGCGGTGGGCTGCAGGGTTTGCTGGTGCAAAACGAGAGTCCCAGCTGTTTCTGGGTTCTCAGTGCAGTGAGGCGAGGACACTGGGTGAATAAGGAGCAGGAAGATGTGCTGGCAGTTTGGAAGGAGAAGCTGAGATGGAGGTTTTGGGAGATGGAGGACTCTTGTGCTTATGTGTTTAGGCGGGGTGACAGGTCAGTGTTGTGGAGGTTGGCAGGGGGAAGCAGGTGAGGGAGCAGGAATGAGGGGACCCCTGGAGGGAGGAGGCTGAGCAGCTGATGGAAATGTCGGGGTGTTGGCCCACAGTCTGGGGCGCTTAGTCCTGGTTACACAGACATTGGTCTGCTCATCCTGCTCATAAATTTAAGTGAGAGAAACTGGGCTTACCTTCACCACCCGTATCGTGTTGTTTTGGTCGTCTGTTGCGGACCTCAGTAACTCGTGTTTCAAGGTGACTGTGCTGGGGACGGCCCCTCCCTGAGCAGTAGCGGCGGGAGGGGGGATGACGCACCTGGGGTCCGAGAGGGACACGGACGCGGGGACAGTGTGTTCAGGAGTGATGGTGGGAAGGACAGGCCACACCCCCGGAGACCAGAGGCACGTCTCAACTGCTTTGTGTCTGTTTTTCGTTACCTATTTGTGGCCTTGTGGAGGCGGGGGCGAATGGCAGCGAGTGGGCTTGGGAGGTGGTCTTGGCTGGGCTGGTGTCTGCGGTGCAGAAGGCTGCCTGGATCACGTCAATGGCCTCGGTGTAGCCCATCTGTCTCAGGGCCTCCACCAGCTCCTTTATAGTGCCCCCGGAGACCTGAGAAATGAAGGAAGAGTGTGTTTCTGTGTTCCGGCCTGTGCAGGAATAAGCAGGCAGGCTATAAACTCGACACCACACCCCGTCCCCCTGCCAGGCGGCATGGAAGGTCTGGTGGAGAGCCTCTAAAAAGAAAGCAGGGAGCCTCAACTTCGTCTTTGAATCAAGTTTCCTGTTTCAGCTCAGAGGCCACTCAGGAAATCAGAGAGAAGCCCTTCACAGTGAGCAGAGAGACTGCCAAGGCAGTAAAGCTCTAGAGTGAAAACTACACAGTCTCCCTGAAGCTCTGAAGACCACTGAGAGATGAGCAGTAATGGAATTTTCAATAGAGAGTAACTTCACCCCGTGGTTTTTCAGCATTTATTTTAGAAATTAAAAGCATCACCAGGTAACGGCTCTGCTAGGAGTGACCTCACAGAGAGCTGCTTCCGGGATGTGCTCACATGAGACCAAGGGCTGTGCTGGGGTAGAGGAGGGCACGAATGTGGACCAGTCTCTTGTTTAGGAGATCGGCGTTCTATGACCATCCTGACCCTCCAAGAAGCATTTCTGCAGCACACCTCAAAGTATCTGAATACAACCAAGGTGGGTTTCCTCCTGGCCTGGGTCACCCTCCCAGGACATGGGGAGTGACTAAGATTTTATTGCTTAGAGTCAAGGGAGAGGGGAAGGGACTGTGCTCTGGCCGGTAATGTTAACACAGTCAGATAAACACAGCCAAGGGGGTCGCGGAGAATTGGATGTGACTTAGCGACTGAACTAAAATGACAATGTAAGGTGACACATTACCTCGTAGTTGTCCATGAGGGTTTTGGAAGGAGCGGGACTCAGCCGGAAGGCATTGTTCAGTATCCCCAGACCTAATTTCTGTGCCAGAGTAGCCCAGTTTTTGTCTGGATCAGGAATTTCTAGCAACTTGTAGAGCTGCAGCTTTGCATCTTCAGTCAGCTGTTTCATGTCTCCTAAAGGAGATAAAGAAGAAAAGTGACCATCCTAACTGATCAGACTCTCACAGGGACCGGTCACTGCCACACAACTGCCCCTCCCACCCCAGGGAAGCAGTCGCGCTCTTGCACCGGAGAGTCAGCAGCCACCCAGGTGAGCAAGAACAGCCCACGCTGTGGTAGATCACAGCTGGACCTTTTCCATGGCAGGACCCCCGGCTTCTGAGAGAAGCCCCCGCCTTTCACAGCAGAGTCTGGGTAACGCCGGCTCTCCCCCAGCCCCTTTCAGGGTCAGGATGGAGGTGGCACGGGCTCAGGGCACCTGGTCCTCCCACAGCTCACCTTGTGCCAGCAAATCATCAGGCGTAAACTCTGGCTCATAGGGTTTCCCATTTAATATGTCAAATACCTGTTGGGAAGAAAAACACGGGGATGTTACAGGGACCACCAGGGAAATCAGCTGCTTTGTGGTAAGGAACTCAGCCTGTCTTCCTCAAGAGGGGCTTGTACCCCCCTAAGATGGAGTGGGAAGAGGCATCGGTGCCCTGGCCTGCAGACTTGTTTGCCCTCTGGGGCTCTGGGCCCAGGAGGCTGTGCCCCACAAGCGCTGTCTGAGCCACATAGGAAGACCCCACCCAGCCTCACAGAGAGCCAGGCCATAGCCCTTTTGAGGGACAAAGGTGGTCCAGGCCACCCAAGCAGCCACGTGCTGGCTGTTAGGGCAAGAACTGAACCCACGTCATGCTGTGAAGCTGTGCTGCCTGGCTGCCCCTCTTTCCTTGTAAAAAGGCTCATGAGAATCAGTTTTTTAAGCTTGCTCAGATTGAGGTGTACAAATGCTCACAAGGCTTGAGGATAGCCTCGTGCCACCATTCACCTTTTAACTGAGGGGCCAAAAAAGTCTTAGGATAAAAGAAAAGAGATAACTAATAGGAACCCACTGTATAGCACAGGGAAATCTACTCAACACTTTGTAATGAACCCTATGAGAAAAGAATCTAAAAAAGTGGACATGTGTAACAGATTCAGTTTGCTTAAACTAACACAACACTGTGTATCAACTATACCCCCAATAAAAGTTAACGAGTAAAGGAAAAAGAAACCTCCATAGCTATGGAGGCTTTCCTGCATTCCCTGCAGTCACGTGGCTGACTGGCCTGGGTGAAGACCACGTGGGGTCACCCAGTGGCTTAGCTTTGTGTTCTGTGGTGAGGCTTCTGGGAAGACCAGGCACTCAGCGTAGTGGGCTCTCTGCAGGGTTACTCAGCTCACGCCACACGGGCCCTGGGGAGGCGGTTTTTGCCAGGGAGCAGCGCCTGCCCCTTGGGAGTTTGGTTAGTTGGGCTGGAGATGTGCACTGCCTGCCTCCCCATGTGGCTCCCCTCCCTTGGCCCAAGGACCTGGTAACTGCTTTCACCTTCAGATCTTGGGTCAGCAGAGTTCTGAGGAAGGCTTTAAGTCTGTTCTGTTTCCACTGATGAAAACCCCCAGAAGAATCCCCATTTCGTCTCATGTTCAGCAGCTACTTACCGAAATTCGGGCAAACCATGCCATGCATCCTGGCTTCAGAAACTCAGATGGGAAGGATTCTGGTGTGAGTTCAGAACAGGCAACATGCTTTGTGAATTCTGAGTTTCTCTCATCTAACTCTGATCTGATTAGGCAAACGCTTTTATGTTCAGAACTCTGCTGACCTAGATCTTGAGCGGATAGGCTTTTCAAGATAAATACAGCTCGTGACAAGCAGCCTGTCTTTTAAAAATACCAGGTGCGGGCTTCGGGGAATAAAGACTGAGGAAGGCCACTTGCCGCCTCAGAGGCAGCCAGCGCACTGGCGGAGCGGGGCTCACCTGCCAGCTGGAGGCCATGTCCAGAGGAGTGGTGCCCGGTACGACCCCTTCATCCTCTCCATCCTCATCCCAGGAGTCATCCAGGTCGTACAGAGGCTCGAAGTTCTCCACCAGGGGATCTGCTCCTGCGGAGCCAAGTCACACAGCATTAGGTAAATCCCACATCTTCTCGGCTCCTAACTGCCTGCAGGGGTCAGATTCTATAAATATATAAAACACGTTTCCACTGAAATATCCAGAAACCTGCTTTTAAATTCTAATATATCTTGACTGTAAAGGTGACCAATGATAGCTCTGTATAGCCAAGGATACTTTCAAAAACACAGACTTGGACTGACGCTCACATTGACTCCATAGGATAGTTGTGAGTGATGCACCTTTAACCTGAGGACGGCGGTTTACAGGGGCTACCTGGTGGCTCAGGAGACGAGGTTCCAACCCTGGGCTGGGAAGAGCCCCTGGAGAAGGAAATGTCAGCCCACTCCAGTGTTCTTGCCTGGGAAATCCCACGGACAGAGGAGCCTGGTGGGCTACAGTCCATGAGGTCACAAAGAGTCGGACATGACTTGGCGACTAAACAAGGGCACACCCTTAGGCTTAAGGCCCCATGTGTTCAAGTTGATGCCTGGCACCTCGTGTTTCTCAGTGTTCCCCTGCTTGCTCAAAAGAGCAAAGCTGCTTTCTGTCTAGTGCCAACCTGTTCTGTTTTATTCCTGGGTTATGGCACTGATCCGTAAATGCAAAGCACCAAGAAGACCTTCTGGTAGGATGTGTAGTTATTGAAAGGTCATAGCTTCTAGTCTGAAGGCATTTCATTATCATAACCAGTGACTCCCCAAACTAACCATAAACACTGCAATCACCATCTCTTGTTCATGGGAATGTTCAACTTGACAAAGGAGAAGAGAGAAGGATGCTGCTTATTTGGGATATGATGTCAGAAAAATGTGGTGCCAAAGAAAAGGTTCTCATATTTTTCTTGTCTCAGTTTTTTTTTTTTTTTTTTAAAGAAGGTATTTAATCTGCTATTTTCTTGAGTTTGTGAGGCATTTATTTTCTAAAAACAATAACCTTATAAGTAAATCAAATATGCCAGGACAGGCTTGAGATACCAATTACATTAAACATTTTTGAGGTTCTAAATGTATAAGGCAGTGGAGATTCAAGGATGAGCAGGAATAATTTTCCTATATCTCATAGGATGAAAGGGTTGAATTGGAATAACACTCTACATCCTTGAGCAAAGCAGGGGAGAGAAACAGAGAAGAGTCTGGAAGTTCAAGGTGACAAGATGTGACTGAAGCTCTGCCCCTTACTGGGGCCCAGGAACTGGGATGCAAAAGTCTCACCAGTCTGTTTCCTTGGCTATAAAATGGGAATAGTAATGGGATTTGTCTCAAAGAGTCACTGCAGATTAAGTAAGATTAAATGAGACAGTGTGAAGTACCTAGCCCAATAGAAGCTAGCAATTTTTAGGGTTTGGTACATGACAGTACTCAACACATGGCCCATGTGTTTGCCCCTGTTTTGGCTTCTCAGAGACCTTTCTTACAAAAGGAAGTCTTCAAATGTTTTTTTATACCAATAAACTCTTCCTTCTGAGGATCTGTGATGGAACCTTAAGGTTGATACTGCTCCAAATTCTACAAGGAATTCAGTTCAATCTTAGGATCTCCTGTTATGGGACTCAATCCAAATCCAAAACAGATGAGCAAAAGCTAACATGACCATCAGCATGGCATGGGTGGATTATGGATTACTAATACAAACAGAGCCTTCATGGCTGCTAAGTGGGATTTGCAGCCACCTTTTATTTATTTGTGCCTTTCTGCAGCACGTCCGTAGGTTAAGGAGGTGGCCTGGCTGCTCTAGTGGTCTGGGATTGCCTTCCTGATGACAATTTTCTAGGTTTGACTACCAGCCTGCCTTACCTGCTGCTTTGAGAAGAGCCGCCAGCCTGGTGGACCCCCTCCCGGCTGCTATGTGCAGGGGTGTAGTTCCGTCATAAGTGGTGCTGTCCACGTGGGCGTCACCCTAAAATCCGCCCACACAGAAAAGGGTTAGCTCAAGGTCCTCGCCCTTCTGTCCCCACCTCCCCTGCCTGCGTGGCTCTCCAGGCCATGCTACCAGCCCAGCTGTGTTCTAGGCAGGCTCTGCCAGTGCAGAGGTCCTCAGAGATGCCGGGCAGGGGAACCCTGAAGGGCCTGAGCGGCGATTCTGAAGCCTCCAGTAGATACTACACAGGTAGAGTCGACGGTAGGGAGATGAGCTGTTAGCGAAGTTGTTCTTTGAAAAGATTTCCCCAAACACCCTTTGGGACTTGAGTGAGAAGGCAGGTGAGCGCATCCCTCACCTCCAGGAGCAGGCAGCCAGCCAAGGAGACATTGTCGTGCTCCACGGCCAGGTGCAGCGCTGTTCGCCCCGACTTCCGCTCCTGGGCGTTGACGTCGGCCCCCGCGGCCATCAGCAGCAGCAGACACGGCAAGCTGTTGCTCATCATGGCTACATGTATGGCATTCAGACCTACGGCCCAAGCACAGGGATGGTCACGGGGAGGGAAGGCTGTTGGGGGTCAGCATGGGTCTCTACTCCAGTCTGTATAGGTGCTGTAAGTCAGCTGTCCTGCATGTAAACCCCAGACTCCTTTTGTGTTCTAGAGACAATGAGAACACATGAACATTCTCTGAATAAAGGATGCTTTCTACATATCGAGGGGGCTTCCCTGGTGGCTCAGAGGGTAAAGAATCTGCCTGTAATGCAGGAGACCCAGGTTTGACCCCTGGGTCAGGAGAAAGGAATGATAACCCACTCCAGTATCTTGCCTAGAGAATGTGTAGCCTGGCGGGCTACAGTCCGTGGGATCGCAGATAGTCAGACATGACTGAGCAGCTAATACTTTTTCTACATGTCCAGAATGGTGTTTGCTCAGGTCTTGCTGTTCCCTCCTACTGACTATTCCAGATCATCTTTAAACGAATTAGCTGCAGCCAGCAATGGAAATTTCCATAAAAGATGATGAATTCCCAGTGGTTAAGGAAAGCACTTTGGGGTGCAGATCGAATACACACATTTATCTGGTAGCTACTTATTGTTTGGAAAGCAGACAGAGGTTACACCACGATGCGTGGTTGTCTCTTACCTTCCCCGTTGGGGTGGTCAATAAGTTGTGCTGCCTTTTTGTGCTTGAGTAAAATACCGAGAATTTTATCATGTCCTTCTTTGGCAGCGAGGTGCAAAACAGAGTTACCCAAGCGGTCCAGGAGGCTCAGGTCAGCGCCCGCCCTCAGCAAGTCCTCCACCACAGCTTCCTGTCTGGTGATCACTGCCAAGTGCAGCGGTGTCTAGGGAGTGGAGGAGAGGCAGGCGGTGACATTGGTCAGTGGCACAGACACTGGTCATCCACTGGCTTAGCTGTGACTGCAACAGGTGGAATCATACTGAGGGGCCATTTCTCATTCCCAGATTAAGTTCTCACCTGTGCAAATGAATTACTCTCCATTCCATATCATATGCTAATGACATATATATACACTGGACTGACATTTAGTCAGTTACCAAAACTACTTTTTATATTTACAATTCTTTTTATTTTTTACAATTCTTAATAGCTTTGTTTCTGACTGTAGTCAACTGATTTTTGACAGTTAACTCCTATTAGTAAATTTGGTTTTCTTGAATTTCTAGTAGGAGTCTTACCTTCAGCTTAAATCAACTTATGGTTTTACTGAAAAAGTTTAAACAAACTACCCAGCAGAAACCAATTGACAAAGGTACTGTCATTCTATAATGACATGCAAAAAAAATTGGTAAATTAAAAAATATTGTTCCATGGACAAGATCCATGAGACCAATCAACAGGATTCTGCCACCACATTTTATAAAAGGATTCTCAAAGGCATAATAGAACGAGAGAGCCACCTCACAAAGAAGGCTCAGATGGACAAACAAGCCAAGTTGCTGACACGTAACAGGTGCATAAGTAGTCCATTTGATTATCCTGCCCACAAAGCGGCACCTCAGTGAATGCAAATGAGATGTTTTGAAAACTGCATTTTCGAGATGAGTAAGACAAACACACTCAAGAAAGTATCTTTCAAAGAACTTAGGTCACTGCCAGAACAGCAGTATATTTTTATACAGATCAGTCTATTTCACAGCAGCCTGTGAAATCCAGTCTCTCTAAGGACAATTTGTCTACACTTTCCTTCTCAGTAAGCAGTTACTGGCTGTAGCGGTGACAGCAGGTGGACCACCAACATCCTTGTTGGGCACACCAGGTGAGAATGGGATGAGAGATCCTGTGCTGTGTCATTACAGTGATTATCTAATATAACAGAAACAAAACAGGATTTGTTCCCCCCAAATTTCTGCTCTCTTTTTTTTCTACCCCCACTTTTTTTTTTTTTTTCATCCTTTAGAACTATAGCCTGGCTTGAAATGAATCATGTCCTTGGAACTTTAGACATTATAGCCATGAGCCTTCCTCTCAAAATAAAAAATAAACTGTGTTTAGTAATCAGATATGCTATTTGGGGAGATGAGGAAAGGAAAGAGAATGAGATTAGAAAAAAGACCTGAAATCACATTATACCATTCAGAGATTTAACATTATCTGTAGTTTTAATATAATTTTCATATCATACAAAATCTCTTACCATTAGTAAAAAAAAAAAAGTTTATTAAGTTTTTTTTTTCTCTCTCTCTACGGTCCCATGGACGGTTTTCTATGATATTTTAGGCTTTAGATCCTAACCCCCAGGATTATATCTTAAGTAATTATACAATGTAGGAATCTAGGAACTTTTAATACCATGCTTGCTGGCATATGGACTTAGGCAGACATTTTGCAGAGCCAAGTAAACAAATACCCCAGCAACCCCGTTCCTGCCTGAGGAACACAAATCCACAAGGGCACGTTAGTGAGACTCTTCACTGAAGTACTGTCTGTGGAGGTAGGAAGTGAGAGGCTGGCTACATGTCAACTGTTGGAAAATAGGTACATAATAGATCGAAGATGTACACAACAGGATCCTCTTCAGGGGCAGAAGCAATGGACTAGTTGTATACACAGGTGCATAGATAAATTCCACAAACAGTGAAGGCAGAGAGATTGTGACACATAGGACAAAGCTACCCATGCAACTTAAAAATACATGCACGAAGAACTGTATGAACACACACCCGAGTGCATGTAAAACTGGCAAAACCCAAGTAAGATCTGTGGATTATATCAATTTCCTGGCTTTGATACTGGACTAGAGTTATACAAGATGTTATCACTGGGGAAACCAGGTAAAGGGTACATGCAACCTCCTAGTACATTTTTTGCAACCACCTATGAATCTAAAATCAAAAATTTAAGAGTTTTATGCAAAGCAGAAGCAGTATGTATAATATACCATGGATTGCATGTAAGAATAAACTTTCCTAACACCATACACAAAAATAAACTCAAATGTAAGGCCAGAAACTATAAAACTCTTAGAAGAAAACACAGGCCAAACACTCTTTGATATAAATCACAGCAAGATCCTCTTTGACCCACCTCCCAGAATACTGGAAATAAAAACAAAAACAAGTGGGACCTAATTAAACTTAAAAGCTTTTGCACAGCAACGAAACTATAAATAAGATGAAAATTAGTTTCTCCCTCAGAATGGGAGAAACTAATTGCAAATGAAACAACTGACAAAGGATTAGTCTTCAAAATACACAAGCAGCTCATACAGCTCAATACCAGAAAAACAACCCAATCAAAAAATGGGCAAAAGACCTAAACAGATATTTCTCCAAAGAAGACAGACAGATGGCCAACAAACACATGAAAAGATGCCCAGCGCCACTCGCAAATCAAAACTACAACGAGGTACTGCCTCATACTGGTCAGAATGGCCATCAAAAAAAATCTACAAACAATAAGTGCTGGAGGGGGTGTGGAGAAAAGGGAACCTTTCTGCACTGTTGGGGGAATGTAACTGATACAGCCACTATGGAGACACATGTACTCCAAAAAAATCTACTAACAGTAAGTGCTGGAGAGGGTGTGGAGAAAAGGGAATGTTCCTGCTCTGTTGGGGGAATGTAACTGATACAGCCACTATGGAGACACATGTACTCCAATGTTCATTGCAGCACTATTTACAATAGCTAGGCCACAGAAACAGCCTAGATGTCCAGCAACAGATGAATGGGTAAAGAAGCTGTGGTACATATATACAATGGACTATTACTCAGCCATAAAAACGAACACATTTGAGTCCGTTCTAGTGAGATGGATGAACCTAGAGCCTGTTGTACAGAGTGAAGTCAGAAAGAGAAAAATATTGTATATTAATGCATCCATGTGCAATCCAGAACAATGGTAACGATGAAGCTCTTTGCAGGGCAGGAATAGAGACCCAAACAGAGAGCAGAGATGTGGACGCGGCAGGGGAAGGAGAGGGTGGGACGAACAGAGCAGCGTTGAAACACATATACCCCCATATGTAAACCCCCAGATGGCTACTGGGAAGCTTCGGGGTAACGGAGCTCCGCGTGGTGCTCTGACAACGTAGAAGCCTGGGAGGGAGGGACCACATGTATACTTACGGATGACTCACGCTGTTATACATGAGAGACCAATACAACATTGTAAAGCAATTACCCTCCAATTAAAAATAAATTTTGAAAAAGTATATTAAAATATCTGTCTACAGTGTATATGTTAAGGTAGCAAATACCTAGGGAAATACTTATATTTGGGAGTGGGGCTGAGAACTTGTATGCTCCTAGGGAGGGTAACTTTTGGTTCTCTAATGCATATCCTTACATACTATTTTAAAAACTGCAAACATATATAATTAAAAACAAAAAATACATGTACAACCCCCCCCACTCATGTTTTATAGGAACATATGCAAATAAAACTGATATCAAACTAGAGTGGTTGTTTATGTTGCAGGGAGAGGAATGGGAGAAGAGAAAATAGTTTAAAAGGAATAGATTTCAGAAATATTTTCAGAAAAATCTTAACCCTGTGTGCTTATTTTAATGTGGCTTTCTCTAGAGGGTGGGTGGAAGAGAGATTTGATCACGACAGATGGCCACAGAAATGTACTAAGATTAGTGAAAGGTATTTTGGGAGCATGTTTCAGACAATTGCCAAACAATCCAAATTATTTAGGGAACTGTATAATTTCCCATCAACAATAGCTAACAGAGAACTTTTACAACAGAAAAATGAAAGTTTAAATATTAGTGGGTTTCTAGTTCCCAAATAAAAGTCGCCATTGTGTGTGTGTTTGACACCTTAAAGGCCAGCTGGGGGGTCCCAAATCATTGCCCATCAATGAAAATGATGGTAAAGGGGTGGGAGAAGGGGACCTGCATGCCCCCAAGAGTCCCCACATCAGAAGGCATGGAAGCATTTCAAAGGGGGTGGTTTCAGAGTTCTGTCCCCAGCACAGTGGACAGTCTCGATAGGTGTACCCAAAGGATACAGTGAGGAGTTTGGCACATAATAAATCACAACTACTAAGCCTGTTGTGCAGTGTCCTTTGCAGGTCCTATTTATAAACAGAAAAACAATTCTTTGAATCTGACATACAGGCACTGAACTTAAGCACTCTTTGAAAGGGGGACAGAGAAGTGCAAGGTCCCATTTCCACTTTTATCTGTACACTTGTGATGGTGAAAGGAAGAGTCGGTCCTAAAGCCTAGAGACTCAAGCTTTATGGGCCAAGTGACTTTCCAAATACCAGCAACACCCAAACTGGTATGAAAATGTGAAGAAGCTATCCTTTAAATACATACCTAAAATTAGACCTCATTCCTAGTTATGAGTCAGTGAAGAATTCCCCAGCTTCATTTTCCCTTGGATCTTAAGCGTGACAGCCAAAGACGTGGCCTAACGCCTTAATATCCAACGGGAAACTGTTACTTTCCCTTTTTAGGAGACACAGGTCAACCTGATCTATCTATTCACAGATAAAGGTCTACTGGGAGCTACATGTAAACATTTCAGTGCTATTGCTTTTAGAAAACGACCCACATCACTGCTTTAAAAATTGAGAACTGGAACAAGTACCTTTACTGTATAAATAACTGGTGGGTGTCTGTATTTCTAGAGGGAGGGATAGGCTTGAGTCAGGCATCTGGGCATGCCGTGGAGCCCCAGGAGGACTAGGAAGTCATTCTGAGTCTTGAAGGGAAGGAGAAAACAGAAAATCTGAGAAGGGTAGAGAAGGCTGGTGGGGCTGGGGAAAGGCAGAGGGAAGGGAGAGCCGCCAGGGGGAGAGGGAGGGCGCAGACCCCACCCCGCTCCTCCCAGCGTGGCCCCTCGGCCTGGGAGGCTGGCCGGGGTCTGCCGGCTCCCTGCACCAGCATCCCCGCTTTGCTTCTGACACCACAGTCTCCTTTCCTCGCCTGAAATCTGCGTGTGCCCACCACGCAGCCTCACTGGGTCTCCAGTCGGCTCTGCTGAGATACTTGATGACCTCTGCAACAAGAGTTCCTCAGCCTGCTTTTAAGTCTACCTAATTTCTGTGTGCATCTGATTTGGGCAAATCTCTTTAGTGTTCACTTCACCTTGAACGTTATTATTATTTTGTATTTTGAATTTTGTTCTTTGAAAGATACTTTATTCTTGACTCAGCACCCCTTCATTTGACAACCATTTAATCTAGATGCTGTCGACCTGTTCAGCACACTTCAAAATTCTTGTAAATCACTGGCTTTTCAAACTGAAAAGTTTTTTCAATTCTATTTTTTCTCGACACGGGTGATGTATTTATCCTGCAGTAGACTGTCTGCTTTGGCAAGTTTCTGAAGCTTCAAGTTTGCAGTCTCTCGGCAGGATGCTGAATTTCACTGTGGGGTGACTGCTACTACACCCATAGATCAAAGGATCCTCATTCATAAAAGAACATTCCTATGTAATGGGCTTTTTTGCTATTATGTACAGAGACACATTGTTTTATTTTTGCTACTGTTAATATTATATGTTACTATTGATATACACACAAGCACAGATACACACCATGGATTTTTCTTCAGTCGTCTCCTAGATACTTCTGCTTACCTGGTAGAGATCATTTCTCATGTTGATAATTTCATCAGAAATCAAGCCAGATGTGACTTCCAGCAGATCTCTCACAAGCTGATTATGAAGGTGGATGATTGCCAAGTGTAAGACACTGGAATAAAAATACAGTGGCAATCATCAGCTAAAGTGTAAATGAGGAAAAAAAAAGAAAACAGGTTCCCACGATAGGATTAGATTTGTACACTGAATCTGGCTCTCACACCTAGCTTCCTTTGGCGCGCAACCATCTGGAATCTATGAGACATCCTGAACCCGAGGCGGGTGTGTTCTGCTGCCTGCTCCCTTACAGAGTCTGCCTGGTCTCTGGGGACTCAGTTCAGACTCCTTGATGTGTAAAGGAGCCTGGACTTTGAGTCAGAGAAGTCTCCAAGTTCAAATCCTAGCCCTGCCTCTGTGCTATGGTTTCAGGGCATTTTCTTCTCTAACTTTTCCCTGACTTACCCAGACACACAGATGATACGAGTTAAATGCCTGAACTAGGATTTGTTCAGAAAAATGTAGTTATCTCACCTAGCCCTGCCCCCTCTTCCAAATACAAGGTGGTGGCTCTTGAAGAACTTCCTAGATCCCAAGAGGGGAGAGAGGAGTTAGATTCGTTAACTACAGGAAGAAGCCTTGAAGCAAACCTCCAGAGGAACAATGCGATTGTATTTCTCCCCTGAATTCTCTCTTCTGCCTGGAATGGTTTTGATTCTCTTGTCTGCCTCAGCAGTGCCTCTTTAGCCTTGTTGCTCCAGTCCAAAACTTACATCCTTGGAGAAGACTTTCTTAGTTTCCAAGGCAGAGCAAGCTGTCCCCCGCTCGTTTCCTGCTTGGTTGAGCAACTACAGTTTTCTGTACGTCCTCTCTGTCTTCGGAGCCTCTTGGAGGCTGGTTCTCTCTGGGCCAGCCTTACAGCCCTGGCACACTATTTAGACACTAAGGATGACCGAACAAACTGAGGGCTTACAGTAATGAGGCTGAAAATATTGGCAGGTGCCAAGCATCACTCCTAGGAACAAAATTTTTTTAATTTTTTAAAAAAACTTACTATTAAAATTAATTGGAAATGATACAAGAATAAAAAATGGTTACTATTTGTTTAGAGCTTTTAATACCAGACTACACTAAGCATTTGACATGCATTATCATATTAATCATAGTCTTACAAGGTAGGTAATATTATCCTTATTTTTGGTGATGAAACTGAGACTTATGGGTATAAGAGAACTCAAGTCAGGTCATATATCACGTCCATGACTGTCTTGCTCAAAGCCATCCCTCAATTCCGTAAGGTCTCCTGCTTCAGGGGCACGTGTGCGCTGCTCTGTGGGGTGGTAGTGAACATCCAGGATGATGAACCCTCGGAGGTATGGACAGATCACGGTGCAGCGCACACCCGGAGGATCCCGTGGTGGCAGCACAGACGGGATTTGAGCACAGGCTGCATTTTCTCTAAACATGGCAGGTGTCGTTTTACTCGGGCCACTTTCTTGGCAATAGCAAGTGTGTATTACGTGGGATTGACACTGACACAGGAGAGGCTGAATAACTAAACTGTGGCATCATTATTTGAGAGAGATTTTTAAATGAATTATCTCAGAGTTTCAGTACTGTCTTTTGAAACCTAGGACTGAAAGAAGACGGATGAAAAGGTCCTGAAGTCTGATGCAGACGTATGTATACCAAGAAAAAGGTCGTACTTCAAAAACTGCCTAAAAATTTCCATGTGTAGCTCAGCATTTCATAGCAGAAGTACATTCCCCCTCCCCCATAAATTTTCACACCCTCATGGGAATTTCCCCAGTACCAAAGTTTTCTTTTTTTTCATTGTGTTTTCTGTGATGACTAATGGCCACAGGATTCAGATTAATAGCCGAATACAATAAGCTCAGTGAAAACAAGGGACCTGGGCTGTGAAGGCTCACGGCTATTCCTGTCTGCATTCTTATGAGGACTCTTCCTTGGTCTCCCCAGTCTCACCTGTCTGGCTTCCAGGTGCGGGGAGTGCAGAGGGAAGGCATGCTTGCAAGAGAGTATTTGGGGACCTGGGAGGGGGCTCTAAGGATTCACTTCCTGCCTGGGCAGGGAAGGCTCTGTCCCCAGCCTCTCCATATATTCCCAGGTCCTCACATACGTTCATACCTTCGCCTCAATGCCCCCACTTGAATGCGTGTGCCTGTATCCCTTTTCACAGTTCTCCCTTCAGACACCGCGGTCCCTTTCTAACTTAACATGCTCTCACCTTTCTTAGGCTCATCAGCTGGTCCCTAAGAATGTCATCTGAAATACTGCTGTCCTGTCCTGGTTAACTGCTTTCTCTTGTGGTTATATGCTACTGAATGCTAACTGGATTATTTAACCCTGTAAAACACGTTCTGCTGTTGATGACATTACACAACGACGGCTGTGTTGGTTCCTCCCATACTGTATAACAAGGCCAGTGGTTACACCACATCCTTGGTTACACTGCAAGGAATGAGAGCAAAGGTCTCTCTTTGAAACCCCGAGGTTGGCATTTTCCCAAAGCATTTGGTTCAGTATGTAAACTAGGTTTAAGACACAGCACCCAAGAGCTCTTCCAGAGAGAAGGATTTCTCACTGTTGATGCTATTTTGGGGAAGATTTTGAGCAAACCACTTGACTTGGACTTGAGAGCTGCTGTCACGTGCTATTTTTATAGGCTTTTGAGATTATTTTAGAAGTCTCAGTGAAAGGATGAGGAGAACTGTTTTAGAAAGAAGCCAGGTGTCCCTGCGCTTATGAGCCCTGCCACACCCGAAGAGGGAAGCATGGTTGTGGAATGGTGGACTCCCACACCACGTGGGTGAGAGCAGCCCTAAGAGTCTGGTCCAGTCACAGACTGGTGACGATTAACACAGGCAGCAGGGAAGGAACTGTCCCCCAGGAGAGAATGACGAAGGCCTCTTAATCGTTCTGTCATTGTTGCTCTTGCACGGTTCTCTGTTGGGCTTTTCCTTGAGATGACTGTTACCACAGGTATGCAGTTGGGATAATAAGCACTTTAGACGTGGTAAGACCAAACTTTATTACATCATTCCAGTAAACAAAAATATTCCAATAAACAAAACGTTTATTAGATATTATTCTAAATCTTATTCCAACAAATGAAGCCGGGCTTTTCAAAAAGTACCATTTCCCACCCACATCTTAGTTTTCTAAGTGTTGTACTCTTAGATGAGTAACCAGCTATTTCAGAACTCAACAGGTGGGAACCACAGGATAGGGAAGATGACAGCACTCAGCCTTACTGGTGCATTCTTTCTCTTGAGGGAATGCTTCAATAGCAGGATTCAGTGACTTCAATCAATTAGTCTCACCCCTAGCCAGCATGCACACAGTTCTTTTCTCTCCTTGCCTCTTTAAAACACCTTGTTTACAAAAGGCCTGACTTACCTGTCCCCGTTCTCATCCTGCACGGCAGTGAGATGGCGCTGGACGGCCAGCAGCATCTTCACATCTCCGGTCACTGCGTAATCAAAGAGGGCGTTGGCGTGCTGCTTGGCCAGCTGCATAGCCTTCTCCAGAAAGAGGTTATCTGCAAGGAAATGATCACAGTCACAGTTGAGTTTCCTGTATCTGCTCTACAGGAATGGCATGCTTGAGGCCAACACCGTCAGCATCAGCATTCTGAGACCCTGAGAAACACTGATTTAGTGGAAAATGCTCCTTTCAGGGGCTTCCTTGGTGGTCCGAGTGGTAGAATCCACCTGCCAACCCAGGAGACACAAGTTCGATCCCTTGGCCGGGAAGATTCCCTGGAAGTGGAAATGGCTATCAACTCCAGTACTTTTTCCTGGAGAATCCCATGGGCAGAGGAGCCTGGCAGGCTACAGTCTATGGGGTTACAAAGAGTCAGATGCGACTGAGCAAGCACGTGCACACACACACCTTTCAGTGTTTTTGGACTGTGTTCACTGCAAAAAGCACAAGTGGATGTTGGCTCACTGACAAATACAGAGGTTGATCTCAAAAAACCCGTCTACAATTTTTTTGGGGAAAAGAAATTCAGAAATGTCTGTTATTTTAAAGGGGAATAATCAATCTCCAAATAATGCTCACTGGATTTTGCCACAATTGTAAATAATCAGTCTCTTGGGGAAATAATCCTTCATTGGAATCTTAAATGACTCTCTTGTTGGGCAGGAACTGTCAAAAACCAGTCTCTGCCACAGACAGACAGACTCTCTATGAGCCACTGGTGTTTGTGTGTTAGGTCTTTATTTTTATCATCTGTGACTTTATTAATTTTTATTGGGGTATAGTTGCTTTACAGCCACTGGTGTTCTTGTAAACTTTGCTTCCTGAAGGTCAGTGGGAGGAAACTTGTGGCCTGCAGGCCAAATCCTGTGTGTGGCCTGTTTTTTATGGCCCCCTAGCTAAGCATGGTGTGTACATTTATTCAAGGAATAAAAAAAAAAGAATATGCAGCAGAAACCCTGTTAGCCCCCAGTTCTACTTATTTACTATCTCTCTCTTACGGAAAAAGTCTTCCAAGCATCATCTGGGATGACCTAGACTCGTGACACATATTCTAATGGGTACTGGTTCCAAATATGCACTGTCCCTCCTAGTCCTAAATCTCCAAAGAAGGCAGTAGCATAAAGGGAAAGGTTCCTATATTCAGGCAGTTCCACCTCAGTGTGCAAGTCAAGCTACAGTCAGAGAAGGGAGACTGTCAAAATTAGGCAAACTGCTCTCTATTGTCTGTGGTGGAAATGATTTAGATTATCTCTCCTGATACCCTAAAACTGCATGACATAAGTGGAGAAGCATATGTAAATGTCTGTACTTTATTGTCAGAGATAACACTGGGCAAATGGAAACCCCAGTGTGAATAAAGTGACCCGGCGGGCTTTTCGAAAGGCATACGGGGCTCCGGAGAGCACACGGAACCAGGTGTGGACGTGTCCTCTTTAGTCTTCAGGTCGACAGAAGATAAACCTGTCTTCTGGAAACAGGTTCTCCACCCAGACCTGACTCAGCCCTCGGCAGCCAGTGCCACGCGGTCCTCAGTCCTGCACGAGCTCGCTCACCCTGCAAGCTGCAGTTCTCTTCTTTTACTCCTACCGAGCACGTCAGGTTAGCGGCAGTGCCCCCCGCGCAGGGTGCTCCATCTTGTTCTGTGGTTTCTGTTACTTGCTCGGAGAGATTTACAACCTCTCTGTCGTCACTCTTGCCACAACGTTCAGGGTCATTTTTAGATGGGGTGTCTATGGTTCCTAAGATAAAAGCCAAAAAAAAAAAAAATCAGCCTTTTCTTAGTAAAATCTATTCAGTTATAATTCACTGTTCAGCAAAGGTCAGCCAAAGGTAGAGGCAGGTTTATTGCAAAGGGAAAAGAAAAACAGTTAATTTAAAATTCCTTTTCAAATGATCTGTTTTCCAGGATATGTTAACACCTACAATTTCACTAACTGTTGATGTTATTTTCTATTGAAATTGTGGGACCTAGGGAGCTATTTGTTTTTGTTTATTTTCATTCTTATTTTTCTGAAGAAAGAAACTTTGTATAGCCTTCCGTGCAAAGACTTCAAAGCCATTCTTTGTATTATACCTGGTTGCCTCTTGGGTATATAACTTCTGAGTGCAAATCACTGAACCTTTTAACACAGTATTGCAGAGAATAAATCATAATGGGTAAAAATTGTTTAAAAAATGGTCATAAGTAACCCAGTTTGAAGCTATTTTAAAGTCACTTCCAGAAAACTTTTTTAATTGAGGTGTAATTGACATATAACATTGTAATAATTTTACATATACAATATAATGACTCAAAATTTGTATATGTTGCAAAATGATCATTACAATAAGTCTAGTTTAACATCTATCAGCATACAGAGTTACAAATTCTTTTCTTGTGATGAGAACTTTAAGAGCTTAAAAAACATGTTTTTACATTTCTAAAAATGTACATCTTATCCTGTTTATTTGGAAAGGAGGAAAATGAAGTAAAGCTCTTCTAGGAATTACAAGGAAGTGGCATTTTTAAAATTCTTAAAAGCAGAGCAGCTATTTTCCCCATCCAGTGCTCAAGCAATTTATGAAGATGTGGTCTAAATTCACAATCTTCACTGTGGGAGCTATCCTGTGCAGTTTCTGATCATCCTCATTCAGGTCCTACTATACTATCTGACAGCTACTTTGAGAGCACTGAGGTTTTACAGGCAGACCTGGTTCAAATTCTGGTTCTGCCACTAACAAATAGGTACCTTCAGTGAGTGAATGGTCATCTGTGAACCTTGATGTGCTCTCTCTATAAAATGGAGAAACTAATATTTTCTTTACAGTGGAATCTAGAAGATGATTAAAACATGTAAAAGCATCTGACATGTTCAACAGGTGTTGAACACACAAAAAGACCTTTTTGTATTCTTTTTTCAATAGGTACACTGAAATTGTACATCAAAGAATTGATGCCTTTGACCCGTGATGCTGGAGAAGACTCCCGAGATTCCCTTGGACTGCAAGGAGATCAACCAGTCAATCTTAAGGGAAATCAACCCTGAATACTTGTTGGAAGGACTGACGTTGGAGTTGAAACTATAGTATTTTGGTCATCTGATGCAAACAGCCAACTCATTGGAAAAGGCCCTGATGCTGGGAAAGATTGAGGGCAGAAGAAGAGGGCGTCAGAGGATGTGATGGCTGGATGGCATCACCAATGCAATCGACATGCACTTGGGCAAATTCTGGGAGATGGTGAGGGACAGGGAGGCCTGGTGTGCTGCAGTTCATGGGGTTGCAAAGAGTCTGACACGACTGTGCAAATGAACAGCAACAACACTGGAATGGACATGTAATATGAAGCATGAACACCCGAACAACTGCTAATTAGAGGGTACATTTGATGAGAAAAGACCATCCCTGTAAAATTCTAAATGTCTTCAAAAGTGTAGTATTTGATAAACAAGAAGAACAGTAAGTTTGGTGACTTTATGTTTGAATAGTAAGTCTGTTTATGCCCCTTTCTAATGTTCTTTTCTTTCCCCTGTTCATGCCATGTACAAAGTAAATATATAAATATAAATAGAGCATCAGGAATAGAATTTTCTACTCTCCACAGGAAATAATATTTTTGGGAAAATAAGTTATTGTCTTAATTTATTTGCATTTATCAGTTTTATTCAGGATAATGTTGTGTACGTAATGACTGGGAAAAAAAAGAGTGCTACTCACCATGCTTCATCCCAGCATTAGATTTCGTGGTTCCAGGATGGAAGGTAATTCCACCATACGTGGGGAATCCATAGTGGGGGAAGCCATACCCTGAAATGGCAGATGTAACAAATGAAACCTCAGGACGATTAAAAAAAGAAGCCTCAGCAGACCTTAGTGTCCCCCCATCAGGTGAGCACAGGCTTCCGTGCGCCTGACACGTCGCTTCTGTTGTGAGTTAGTAAGACGCGTCACGGGGGGTCGTGGGATCATGAACATTCCGTTCTGGCCAGAAGCCAGGCTCTGGGCAGTGTGCAGGAGTTCATATCTGAGGCCTCCCACTCCCGCATGGTGGGAAGAGCCTAACGGCGAGGGGCTATAACCCAGACTCGGACTGGCGGACACAGAAGACGGTGAACTAACCTCTGGAGAGAAAAAACTGAACCAACCCAAATACATCTACTGACTCCTCAACAGAAACACACCCCCACTGGTCACTCTCATGCATTTTTTGGTGGAGGCATAAGCTGGTAAAACTCTTTGGGGCAGCAGTGGGCATCAGTCATACTCTGTGACTTAGTAATTTTACTTCAAAGAATTTAATTTATAGAAATAAACTGGAATAAAAGAAAAGCAATGTGGATAGAGGAGTTCAGTGCATTTTATATTAAAAAAAATTAGGAAACAATGTTCAAGTAAGTTATACTATGGTTTGTTCACTTGAGGAAATATTATGAATCATTAAAATGATGCTTAAAAATTATGCTTATGTAAAATGTATATAACCATGGAGAATGCTTATGTTAAACTGTTAGGAAAAAAACAGCATACATAACTCTATACACAATCATGTAGAAATAATGAACAGGTCACATGACTAAATGGATTAAAATAATATATACAATGAGGAACACAGCTATGCTTGGAGAAATGTATAATTATAATATATATATATATACAAAAAATTAAATAGCTAATCTATAATGGCAGGACTTTATATGTTTTCAACCTTTCTATAGTATAGCATAAATATAAAATGAAACCTTTTCAACATTTCCAAAGAATACCAAGACAACTGTATCTACTTCCTCCGCCCCTCAAAAAAACATGAGGTGTAATATACCAAAATGTTAAGAGGTATTCTTTGGATAACTGACTTCATGACTTTTTTTTCTTCTTACAGTCTTTGGTATTATCTATCTACATATTCACAAAGAGTCGGACATGACTCAGCGACTGAACTGAACTGAACCAATCTACATATTATAAATTCAACATGTGTTTCTTTGAAAAAAGTTTACTGGGAAATTTTTCTTTTTTGGCCATGCTGCACTGCATGCAGGATTTTACTCCATGCCTCCTGCAGGGGCAGTTCCACTGGACTGCCAGGGAAGTCCTGGGAGATTTTAATGAATGTTAATACATCATGTTCAATGGAGTTCCCTTGTGGTTCAGCAGTAAAGAAACCTGCCTGCCAGCGCAGGAGACCTGGGTTCAATCCCTGGGTAGGGAAGATCCCCTGGAGAAGGAAATGGCAACCCACTCCAGTATTCTTGCCCGGAGAATCCCATGGACAGAGGAGCCTTGTGGGCTACAGTCCATAGGATCATAAAAGAGTTGGACAGGACTTATACCCTAAACAGTAACAATCATGTTCAATAATGTCACAACTACTCAATGCACAGACAAGGAAATCTAGAAGGAAATCCACCGTCTCTGATGTGAAAGAACAGCCTTGGTTCATACCTGGGCCGGTACTTCCAGCACCCCCACCTCCACCACCACTGCCAAACATGCCCCCGCCTCCGGCTCCAGCACCGCTACCACCGCCAAAACTGTCTGAGAAATTGGGCATGAGCTTCTGTCGTTTCCTTTGCACTTCCTCTTTATCTGTATTTAAAGGAAGAGAAACCAAAGGAGAAGAGATTGATTCAGTTCCACTACTAGCCACAGAAAGAATATTGATTCTGATGGTATTTTTAAACATCTTAAAGGGAAACAGAAAACACCCAAGGAGGAAGAGATGCCAAATTTCAAGAAGCATTATATTTATTCCAATGAATACGAAGACCAAGAACTAGCTTCAGAGAGACCACAGAACAGTACACACCCAATTCTCTCTGGAATAGATTAAGTCCCCCATGTCATTCAAGATAGTGAGACACTAGACTCCCCCAAAAAGATGAAGATACTGAGAAAACTGAATGAGAAAGGCATTACAGCATTACATTACAACATTTTCACATGGTCATACAAAACAAGTGTGACTATTATGCATCTACAGAGAGCTAAGTGCTGTGGATAAGAGAAGTATGACATCATATCCTTGCTGTCAAGAACCCTCCAATATAATTTTAAGGTTTAGGGGAAAGACAGAGAGGACACGATAATACTACGTATGTTAAATTCATGGTGCCAACTAGGGTTCCAGGAGTTTATGGGAAGACTTCGAGGGAGTACCCATGAACTGGAAATTCAGGAAAGGCTTCCAGAATCAACCTCCCATTAGGAGGGGGCAAAGGGAAGATGCTCCGGGGAGGGGATGCAGAGAGAAAGAAACAAAGGAACCAATGTACACTGCATGCTTATGAGAACAGCAGGGCCTCAGTTTAGCTGAAGTGGAAGTTTTCTACAAGGAATTGGTGAGAATCAGGGCTGAATGGGACCACACTGTCAAGCACCTGGACTGTGAACCTAAGGGATTTAATTTACAGGCAGGAGAGCCATGCACTGTTTCTGAACTGGGGATGCTGTGGACAGGGTGGTGGTTTAGGAAGAACAGTCTGGCACCAGCGCATAGGTGAGAAGCAGAGACAGCATGCACAGAAAGTGACAGAAGCTGCTCCTTGGTGGTCACCATGAGAATAAAAAATGGGTGGATCCCAGAAAGACAACAAGAGAGGGATCTGTAGCCGCTGGTGACTCACGAAATACGTGAGGCTAAAAAGTTTAAGACCACTGCTTGACTAAAATACCGTGATGCCCGCTGAGGTTTTTGACTGTCCGGGTCTAGATACTATTCAGACCTTCCCCCTCATTCTTGGTGTGATTGCTCTGTTTCTCTCTCGCTCCTCCCCAGCCCCATGGCCCCTCTGGGTTCTTCTCTCCCTCCTCCCCAGCCCCATGGCCCCTCTGGGTTCTTCTCTCTCGCTCCTCCCCAGCCCCATGGCCCCTCTGGGTTCTTCTCTCCCTCCTCCCCAGCCCCATGGCCCCTCTGGGTTCTTCTCTCCCTCCTCCCCAGCCCCATGGCCCCTCTGGGTTCTGCCAGCGCCTTCGTGGTCTATCACTGCATTCTTGTTTCTTCTGTTTCCCTTTCTTTATCTTCTCTGATTTCCCCACTATATATTTTTTTTCTCCCTTCTCTCTTTTGAAACAAAGGAGTGAAAGCAGCTTTTTGGGTTTTGTTTAATAGGGTATTCTTTTTTTTTTTTCAGTCAGCAGCGCAATACTTAATAATTGTCCTATTTCTGGTTCTTCAGGTCAGTTCTGGTAATTGTTTATGTTCAGAAAGACCTTCAAAATTTCTAATTCTGTGGTTGTTTCAGCCATCTCAGGGCTAGGAAGAATGCTGTTGTTTACTGATTATCTTGTGAACATCTAAGGGCAGTTGAAAGATGAAGCAGGGGAAAGTAGGGTACCAAAGCATACTCAAAAAGTCATCTTTTAAAAACAAATCCTGTCCAGACTCAGGAAAACAAAAAGCCTGCATGGGTCAACTTTGACGAAAACATGCTCCCACTAGAAAAGGGTGACTTCAAAGTGGAGAAACTTGAACAATTTCCTTATTAAAAGGTTTTGGACAGATTTACAAAATTTATTTGTATCATGACTAACAGAATTATTACTCATCCTATAAACTGTTGATCTTACATGAGATATTTGTTCATCAGTAATATGAAATACAAGAGCAAACCAGACAACACATTCATCTTCAGAAATAAATACCCACTGACATGCTTTCTAGCAAAGAGATCATTTGGTATTTGCTATGTATTCAACAGGGATAGTCACTGGTTACATCATTGTAAAATGGGAATTTTTAAGAGTCAATTTAAAAAATATTAACTATCCTACAGGCATTAAGATGTCAAGGACAAGAAACACAGTAAACTCCACAACAAGCTTTTTTAAAATAAAAGAACCTGCAGTCTGAATTTCCACGGACTTGAACATGGGGACTTTCACGCTGGGTTCACTCCACCTTGTGGTCTGTTTTTGATGGTGGACCATGGGATGCACTATGATACATCAACCTTCTAAAAGGGCTCAATACCAGCTCTTCTTTGCAGAAGAGGAAACTGAAGCTAGGATGTTAAGGGACTTGTAGAGGTCAGGGCAGAGTGAAGATCAGATACAAGGTCTACTGAGCAGTCCATTATGTCATCACTTTTTTGGGAAACATTCTAACACATCTTCACTTCCTTTGATAAGGGATGACTTAAGATAACAGCTTTGTTCACAAAATGTCGGTACAGCTTTTAGCCTCTTCCACCTTTTGCTGTGCATGTGCCTTCAAAGTACCTCATTCTTGCTTTCTGGGTCCTAGTTTGCTAGTCAAGAAAGATGTCTGCATTTATCCTGACCATACCTTTCGTAACTGAAAGATTACGATCCTATTTCTTCCTCGTCCCCATCTTTTCAGACTGAGAAGTCATTTTGGTCTTTCTTTGCTTTTGTACAATGGCTCCTCAACTATCTTCTTCCCTTGCCAACCATCCCTCTCTTGATTAGTTTGATTGTTTCCTTGGACCCAACCATCTCCATGACACTTTAATGAGACACAATGTCAGTGGCCACAAAGGACGCAGAGCTCAGGGCTGGATGCCTCTCTGCAACAAGAGGAGTATTACATACTGCTTGGTCTATTGTCCTGCTTGGCGGCACCCAACAAGTTACTAGTGTTTTGGATAAGGATGGCAAATTAGTGGGTCAATCAGTAGCTTAGGTCTCAGATATTTAATTAACATCTTCTGTGTGACATATATTGTTTGAGATGCAGCAATAAACATGAAAGACCAAATCTGTGATCTCAAGAACATTCTTCCTACTAGAAGTACAAATAACAGACACATAGATTAATAGTAAGATAATTTTACATGTTGATAAAAATAAGTGAAGAATATAAAACGAGACAATGAGATAGGGAGTGACTCCAGGAGCTGGGGGGTAGTGGAAGGTATGTTCATTGACTTCTGAGAAATGAAGACAGTGATTCTTTGGGTTGTACAGTCTGGATTCGTTTCCATACAGTTACTCTGATGCTAAATGGCCTGCTACTTTTCTGGCCAGTCACAGGTCTGGTGTGATTATCTCCCCCTGTGATTATTTCAACCTGGGATTTTATAATTCAGAAGGGTTTATCTTCAATAAAACAGTTCTAATCTCACAACAGGGTTTCCCAGGTGGTAGTAGTGGTAAAGAACCCACCTGCCAATTCAGGAGATGTGGGTTCAGTCCCTGGGTGGGGAAGATCCCCTGGAGGAGGGCATGGCAACCCACTCCAGTATTCTTGCCTGCAGAATTCCACGGACAGAAGAGCCTGAAGGGCTACCGTGTGTGGGGCCTTAAAGAGTCGAAAACGACTCAAGTGACTTAGACCACGCACAGAATTTCACAACTCAATCCCAGTACGTGCTGGCCATTCTTTCTGCGCAGCTCAACTATTAACTCTTATTCTTCCAGGTGGTTCTTTTTCTACTACTTGCATAGATGGGGTTTTTAGTCAGTGATAGCCTGGAAGGTAAGTGCTTCTTGCATAGAGGTGAAGTTTTGAACTTTCGAGACCCCAACCCAAGACAGCTCCTACTATAACAGAGTAGCAATGAGAGTAATAGTCAGATGTGCCCCTGCTGCATCCATGCATAGACACCACTGGGAAAGAGGCTCAGGCAGCCTAGAAACCAAGTTCAGCTTTGAATATCTCTAGGCTCATACATGGGTAGGTAATCTGAGTTGCCTTTATTTAACCAATTCTCTGTACTGGAAAAATTGGCATTAATTTGAGCATGTTGTAAGGGAAGAAACCTATTTTTTTTTTTTCCGCTCAGAAAGTCCAAAAAACTTGCCCTGTTTCTGTTGTGTGTCTACTTTTATAGAAGGATGTTAATCCAGAGCGGGGAAGTGAGGAGAGGTGACCACTCCTGGGGAAGCCAAGTGGGCAGGGCTTGCCACCTCATTTTACACTGAGCTGCTCAGCTTTATACACTGGAATTTCACACGAAATTTTATGTGGAGATAAAAAAGTCTTCTCTGCTGGCTGACAGTGTCTTCAAACCATCAACAAAATGCACTGTGAACCTGACCCATCTGTGGCGATGTCACAAGCTCAGAAAAGAAACAAGAGTGCACAGAGCCATTTTCTAAATGCTCCCGCCGCAACACGAATTCTAGGAGAAGCAAGCCCTCTTAGAAGGCCAGCCATCCAGGCGGCTATCACAGGATCAGCAGGCCTGCGCCCTGCGGCTGCAGCACCTTGCGGCTTCCAACCTCAGCCAGGACCTGGGTGCCTCGGCCCGCCCCACTCTCACTTCCCCCTAGGCCAGGCCTGCTAATTTGGTTTGTGCCACAGCTTCTTTTGCAGCCTGGATCTCTTCTTAGGATCAGAGTTTTCAGTATGTAAAATACAAAATAGGATTACAAAGAAACCCAGTTGTTTTAAAGTACCTTTCCTTCCATGGACCTGCAGAGGAGTCAGTGGACTCCAGGTTAACAAATACTCTTGGGGCCTGTTATACTCATTTTGAGAGGATTCTCATGGCTGAGTTTCCCAATCTGCCCACTTGGAGTCCAGTCCTGTCTTTTGAATGGCCTATTTGGAATCTGCCACAGGAACCTAAAATGCAACATGGTTTAAACTGACCTCTGCCTTTGCCCACCCAAATCTACTTCTGCTCCACTGATCCTTCATCAATTCATCCACATCACAATCTTCCCAGGCGAGGATTCCTAGAACCATCAATGACTCCTGATTTTCTCCTTCACTTTTTACCCCAACCAACAGCTGGGTCCTCCTGACATCATCACTGCACTAGACCTTCACTAACCTCTCCCTTTCTCACTTGGATTCTTGCATTATTCTTCTGACTCACTGCTGCCCAGACAGTGTCTTCAGGGTCTATGCAGAGAAGGCAGAGGCATCATTCTAAATCTAAACGGGCCTGGTCCTTCCCCTTTCCCGCTTCAAAGCACAGTTCTGTAGCTCCAATCACAGCACCCCAGAGCCTGGCCCTGCCTTCCTGCCTTCCTCCAGGAGTCCATCTGGGTGCGCCTTAGCCTCACTTTTCTCTGAACATACACTAACTGTTCCTAAGCCAGGGAAACCCTTTCCTCCTCGGTGGCACACTCAGCTACTGAAAGACATGCCCAACTTTCATGACCTTGAAGCTTTCTTCTTGTGGCTTCTTCAGAATCTAGGGTTCTCTCTCCTTGGCATCATCCTATGTTTTTGTGGCTGTTTTACTTTCAGAATTACCAAAATAATAATTTGCATTATAACAGTTTAAGGAGACTATTTTCTCTCCTTCTTGAGGCATCTTTTGTGAGGAATAGAGAGCTGCCTTACCATTTTTATAGCTCTGCACTGCATGGTGGCTGAGTCTTCGGTGACTCAGTGAGGCCAGTGGCTGACTCTCCTAGACAGCAAGCCTTATGTTTTCATCTCAACTGCCTGACTCCCGAGTTATTCAATAAATGGTAGATTCTCAAATTCAAAGAGAAATTTTAAATGCTCAACCTCATATAAAACTTGGTGGAAATGACATTATTTTAAAAGGCTAGACTTAATTCTATGACCCTAAAATCATATATTACTTCTTTCTTCTCTAAAAAGAAGTACCATGGACCCACAGACCAGTTACTAGGAGGCTGGTCAAAGGAGGTGACTGCCTTTTCTCAACAGCCTGTCCTCTTGTTGGAGCAAGTGCAAGTGTTTAAATAACCGAGTTACCTTTGATTTCAGGATAGTAGAGGAAAGGTTTCGGTTCGCTAGTTTCCAAATCAGATTTCCTCCGAAGCTGGACGAACACGGAGGCTGGTTTCGTAATGTTGACATCCTTATACTTTGGAGTTTTGAAGACAATGGCAAACTGCAGGACACAAAGATCCAAATGTTGGAGGAGGACTACATTTCTTTTACAGCAGTGGTACTCATTAAACACATTGTTTATGCCCAATGCTTAGACACAGTGTCTTAAAAAAAAAATACAACACCCTAGAGAAAGTTACAACCTTGGAATTCTATACCCATATATTCTTATTATATTGCCAATGTGAAATCGAAATATAAGATTATGCCAAGGTACTGCAAAACCTCATTAGTTCACTTGTCTAAAGTTTCAAATGTCTTTCTGTGTAAATAACCCTGTGAATAATACATTGCATACATCCTCTTTTCCAAATCAGCCTTAAAAGCCTCCAAGATTATTTACAGCAACATCATAAAGACATAATGGAAGGAGAGAGAGGAGGATGGCCAGCCAACAACCACGGCAAAAAACTAAACCCTTAAGGGCGACACTGTGACAGGTCAGCATGCTGTGAGGTGAGGACGGCCCAGGCTCTAGACACACACGGGGCATCTGTAACACCTCTAAGACAGCCTCCTTGATATCCGCTAGTATAAGAACAGTCAGATTTGGTTTTATTTCATCCACAAAACTAATGTTTAATCTAACAGTTACGCACAGAACCTTCCAGAGTTTCTTTATGCTATGTAGACATGAACACAGAATCTTTTTTTATATACACTTTGTTTCATATCCATCTTTTAAAAAACTTAGTGTTGTATCTCTGAGACCTTTCCACATTAGTCTGTAGAGTATTCATGCTTTCTTAATAACTGTACCATATCCCCTCACATTTACTTAACTGGCCACTAGCTGATGGACATTTGGATTGTTTCCATTGTGTGTGTGTGTGTGTGTGAAAACTGTATTCCTCAATCACTCAGAGTAACTGTTAAGATGAGGACTCAGTATTTTCATCTCTTTGTCATATACTCAATTGTTCCTGGGAGATCTTAATTTATCATGATGATAGCAGCCTCAACGGGAAGACTCCTCCTGTCAACACTTTTCATTAGAATACCCTTTTAACACGTCTCCTCATGTTACTCTGGGAGAATACCGTTACAGACTAACTGTGTTTCCCTCAAAGTCATATGGCGAAGCCCCAGTAGTGTGGCTGTATTTGGACATAGGGCCTTTATGGAAATAAGTAAGGTTAAATGATGTCATAAAGGTAAGGTCCTGACTGGATAGGATTAGTGGTCTTAAAAGCAGCAGCAGCAAAAAAAAAAAAAGAGAAAAATAAAAAGAAGAGACACCGGAGAGCTTCTTCTCTCTCTGCCACGTTAGGACATAACAAGAAGGTGGCCGTCTGCCAACTCGGGAGAGAGCCCTCATCAGGAGCCAACCCTGTCAGACCTTGATCTGGGACTTATAGGCTCCAGAACCATAAGCAAAAAACTGCTTTTGTTTTATTCACTCAGTCTATGATGTTTTGTTATTAGTCTGAACAGACTGGTGAAATATGTAACACATGTCTACTTAAGGGTTTGAGGGTCACAGCCTTGCATCTAGGCGATCAGATCCTGACAGAGCTTTACCCACAATTCTAGGTAACTTTTCTGGAACACCTCCAAGACATAGTGCTCTTTGATGAAAGTTAAATAAATACTTGTCATTTCCCCTTTTTTATCCTTGGGATTTCAACAAGGCAGAAAACAGTATCATCTTCCTTACCATCATCATCCACTTACTTGTCTATGAACATCTGTGGGGGAAAAATCTCCAAATCCTTCCCAAATTCCACCATTTTCCTCCTCTTCATAAAATCGAATCTGGATGTCATCTGTAAACAGTCACATTCAGGTTTATAATTTCACACATTATAATAGCATTCATAAAATGTGATGAAAAATAAAGCTGGTTCAAGAGTCTACCTACTAAGTACTTAACCTTTTTTGAAAGTAATTCATATAAAATAGGCTTCTGAATTTATTTAAAATTTTGAGTAAAATGTTTTTGTCACCATAATAATGGGCCCCAAGTTTCATTTATAAGACAGAATTCTAGATTTACCTATTCAATCTGAGTTTTCTCTTAATCGATCTTTGACTTTCCCACTTCTCCGACCCTAAACCAATTCACTCCCCAGAAACATGAAAGATAGTGAAGAATATCAGAATCCCAAAAGATGGTTCACCTTGATGCAGATTTACATAATAATATTTAACTTATATAAAGTTTACTATTTGGCAGACACTGTTCTAAGTGATTTTATATGCATATGTTAACCGATTTCATCTTCAACTCTGTGATGCAAGTGTACTATTAATATCCTCATTCTGCAGAAGAGAAACTGGAGTTCAAAGAGATTAAGTAACTTATCTAAGGTTGAACAGTTAGTAAGGGGAGAGACCAGGATTTGAACATGGACACTGAAGGTTCAGACCCCAGGCTCTTAAATATCCTACTATGCTACCTCTCTACAATATTCTAGTAGTCCCTATTGAGAAACTGCTAAATTATGTGTTGGTCTAGTCCCTTTGGGTTAAATCAGAATGTCTTAATCTGCCACTTCAGTCATGGATTCTACTCCTGCAGAAATAGGACAATATAACTCAGGTTGGCATCTCCCTGGCTTTACTTCCTAATTCACAAGGAGGAGTATACATTATTGACTTGTAAAAACTAAATGTATATTTCTATTTAAATAGAATTTTAGAAATATTAGGGTTGGGTAAGACATTCATAGGACTACCCTGGACCTAGTTATTCAGATTCTTTAAGCTGGGTATAAAACTTCTCTTAATTAGCCATTTCAATGTAATGATGATGACTAAAAGTCACATTTACAAATAAAGGTACTTAGATTGTGTTTACTCATAGTATGTACACCCAGGAATCTAGAAATGCATAATTACTTGGATAGAATTGGTTAAAAGAAAGCTGCAGAGAATCTGCAGAGAAAGTGTAAACATTTTGGGGACAAAGATATACACCTTTATCTTAAAATCTGATCTCATTTTTTCTGACTTTTTATCTCAGAGCATTTGGCCTCAAAGGACAATTTTCTTTTTTTTAAAGCCATAGTTCTTTAAATAGGAACTAAGTTTCCAGTTATACAGCTGCTAACTCTGAAAATGCTCATCAGAGTAAGCAGCTGGGTAACTGCTTGTAGTGAGTGTATCTTTATTATGGTATACCTTTTATGGTTTTATTTTAAAAATTAGTAAAGCTTGAGAAAATAACAATCTCCTTCTGCTTCTCCTAACTTATAAATCTTGTGCTATATCTAGTGAGAGATAAACGCCAAGACCTTTTCTGAAAGTGAAAATTATGAGAGAAATATGCTCTGAGACTTTTCTTATAGCCCTTATTCTTTCTTTTTCTTAAATGACATCATAGTGTCATGTGAAGATATCCAGAGAAACTCTCAGTGTTCCAACAAAGCACTGTAAGAGAAAAAAATTAACAATTTTACACTATGTAAAACATTTATCACGCGTGTGTATGTATGAAGCATGGGCTATTACTCATTTATTTAAAGTTCACATATCAAAGTTTAAAGCTTAAAAGCACGGAAATATCACTGATTACAGTGATCACTATTTTCTTATTTCTCTTTACAATAAGGGAGACCTGGGTTCAATCCCTGGGTTGGGAAGACTCCCTAGAGGAGGGAAAGGCTACCCACCCCAGTATTCTGGCTTGGAGAATTCCATGGACTGTAATAGTTCATGGGATTGCAAAGAGTCGGACATGACTAAGTGACTCTGACTTTCACTTCACTTCTGTTGAAAATTTTAAATGAATTAGTTGGGTTAAAAAATAACATGGACAACTTAATTTTGGAAGAGATGAAATGTATAAATTTTTAAAAGGAGTTCTATGCCAGAGGAGAGATGTTACTGGGCTCACTGCCAAAAAGTGACTCACAAACACACTCAGAATTACACTTCACATCTTGAGATCAGAGCATGTATTTACCTTTCTGAACCTTGTCGCAGAGAAGATAAATCTCTTCCCCTCCAGTTACACATCCAGCTGTCCTGTCCATTCTTACTATTTTCAAGTTAGATGCATTGGGGGCTTCTGTTCACGGGAGAAAAACAAAAAGCATCATGATTTATCCTCAGCTGCACATGCTGACCTCCTGTGAGGGACCTTAACCAAAGCATACTCAACCAAAAGAAAGTTCAACTAGATGTTTTCACTCATATTGCTATAACAAAAATATGGATAAAAAGTGCATTCTGAAATCCTCAGAGCACTGCTTGGGCATGGCTCATTCATTATTCCCAAAATAGATAAGGCAGAAAGGAGCAGTATTCATTTCTCCCACGAACACAGTAAGAGACATTAATAGAGAAAGAGAAAGAACTTTTCTGATGTTTTAGGAAGTTCCAAGCTAAAGGATGTGTGGAATTTCAATTAGGTCAAGACTTTAACCCCAAACTTACATCCATGGTACTGATACACCATTTACAAGAGTCCTAGAAATTTAAGAAAAGTACAGTATTCTAAAACTATTAATTTTTATTCTATAGAAAAGAAAAATGAAGATATTATATTTCCTTTTTCTAAATTAGCATTTTGTGTGGTTAAGACATAAAAGTTTTGTGTGGTAATAGTATAAAAGCTTCCTTTTTTTTTTTTTAACTCTAACAGCTGCATTTAAAAGTGATCTTTGGTATAGGAGCCTACAATATTTTATAAAGCTTTCACTTCCCTTTAAACCTGTTTAAATTAGAGAAATCAGTTAGTTGCTGTACTTGGGGCATGGAGTTTTCTACTTAGACTAAACTATGACCTTTTAATGAGCCTAAATACTGCCCTTACAGACAGTTTGGAAATATCTATCTGTTTAATAAATCCCATGCATACTAAATAAGAAATCTGCATGGCAAATGCCAAAGACCACTGTAAAATTCTTCAAAAACTCCAGGAACTACAGATGGAAATAGAATTTTGAAGCCACAAAACATCAAAATATCTGTACTGCTCATTTAGTTAACCTGAAGTTCCTAAATGGATAAAGCTGTAACATGTAAGAATGAAAATGGGTAAGTATAAGAGTTATCTTTTATTAACTTCTCTTCAGAGCCCCACCTATTTTTCCCATCTAAGAGCACCAGCAATATATCCTCATTATAAAGAATTCATAAATAACAAGAAATTTGTCATTGCATGTAAAAGACTATAACAAACACGAGGAAGGAGATTTATTGAGCACCTCACTATATTTCACTTTTAATCTCGACATCAACTTTTAAAGCTAGACTTCTGTATTCTTATCTTGCAGATGATAAATGTGAGGCTCCAAGGGATTAAGTTACTTGCCCCAGGAACCAGAGCTAGTCAGTAACTGCCAGGAAGGGGATGGAAGTCTGTTCCTGACTTTGCAGCAAGCTGCCTCAGGTCAGGAGTCGAGTACTCACTGCTGTCATAGATGGCGTCCGACACCACAGGTTCCAGACGCCTCGTGAAGCTGCCGGTGCTGTCTGGAAGGAAAGCTGTAAACATGAGCCGTACCACACTGAGGTCCATCTCCTTCGTCTGCTGAAGAGCTGCCTGGCGGATGATTTCTTTCTCCCGATCTAGGACCAGACAACATAGGGTGTTCATGTCCAGGGAAAGGCGTTAAGTAGGAACATTTTAGATTGAGTGCTTTTATAAAGCCCCAATTACGAACGTCAACTTAAAGTAAAAGTCATTTTTCTCTTTTGAAATTCTTCATATTGCTAATAAAATTTTAAGAATTATCTATGTCATCCAAACATAATGGCAACAGAAGAAGGCTTGCATTGTCTCTGGATCACAGTGAAAACTCTCCTGTATGTGACAAATGACCTCATTCCTTTCCTATTATCCCCTGACCTCTCCCAAGACACAAAGGGTGTGATGGAAATAGAAAGGAGTAAGCTGACTATGCCTCAGTTATGTTGAGGAACGTGAAATTAAATATTTCAGCACTGATACATATATATACACTATCTTGTGTAAAACAGATTGTGGGAAGTTGCTAAATAACACAGGGGGCCCAGCCTGGTGCTCTGTGACAATCTAGAGGGGTGAGGGTGGAGGGAGGGGAGACAGGCTCAGGAGGGAGGGGATTATGTATATAATCACGACTGATTTGCACTGGTGTACGGCAGAAACCAACACAAAACTGTAAAGCAATTTTCCACCAATTAAAAAATAAATAAAACATTTACAAAGGAAATTAAATATCCCCAAAGCTGTATTCATCCCATAGTGCCCAGCACAGTAGCAAGTAGGACTCAAAACGTGCAGTTAAGGAGACGAGTAACTCAACTGCGTTTGGCTCCGATTTCCCCCTGACGGAGCTTTCTTCTTGATGGACATGACTGTACGTAATTTAAGAGGTGATAATTCAAGTAAAGAGTACTACGAAAGAGCTGCAGTTGAAGTGATACAAAACCTCAAAGGAGGGGAGAATCCAAAGGCTTTGGAGCAGGAGAGACATTGCCCTGAATCTTGAAAGGATGGTAGAACTTGGACTCAGGAGGAGAATGAATAAAGACATCCCAGGAAGAGAAAGAATGTGCCAAGGAGAGGGAGAGAGAAATCATGGGGCTTGTATGGAGCGGTTCAGTTTGACAGGAAGGGGTGTTGTGGGAGACAGTTGGAAAAGCAGACTGGGGCCAGCTCTCGGGATGCCTAAAATGCCAGGGTCTGGAATTTGGATTTTGTAGGCAACAGGGAGACCCTGAATAGTGGTGACGTGCAGGCGGTAGTAAGATCCGTCTGGTGAGAGGACATAAACTAGATTAGAAGTAGCAAGGGACAGAGAGAGCAACAAAAAATTGCCATGAGGAATGGAACCCCACAGAGCACAGAGGAGCCAGATCACACACTGGATGGAGAGGCAGCAGAGGTGAGGAGGGGGCCTCAAAGATGGCGTGAAGGTCTCGAGGATGAGTATCAGAAGACAGAACGTTTTGATGGGAAGAGGATGCCTACTTTTGGAGCACCTGAGTATGAACTGGTGGCAGGATGGCTCGACGGAAGGACAACAGAGAAGCAAAATGGCACGTGTTGAGGGACAAAGATTGGGGTTGAAAGAAAAAACACAAGTAACGGCAGGAAAATATAAAATCATAGCATTTTTTTAATGACAGAGGATAGCTTATAATGTGCCTGAGAGCACAAAGAAAGAAAGATTCCTTATGATCAGGCGAGCCGGAGGAGTCATAACAAAGGAGGTGTTCCTTGATTCTTGAATTCTGAACTGGTTTTGACAGGCTGAAGCGGGAAGGGTGGTATTTTAGGTAGAGGTAGGAGTGCATCAGTGCTTGAGGGGGTGATGGGAGGAGGTGGGTACCAGGTGGAACCTGAGATAAAGCTGGAAAGGGGGCTGGAGTCAGGCTTGGTATGCTCGGCTATGGCAGTACAGAGGTTATTCTAGAAGTAGCAAGATGCCATGAGAGGTTTCTGAGTGGTGACAGGGTGGGAGCAGCCTGGGGCACAGACTGAGGGTGAGATGAGCTCCAGGTCTACACCCAGGGGGAGAACCAGAGCTCTCAGAGGACCAAGGCTGGGAGGGACACTCACCTGTGAGCTGCCGGTCTCCTCCACCTTCTGCCTGCAAATAGGCAAGATCGGGATGCACCAAAAGTCCGGGATTATAGCCCCTTATACAGGCATCTGTCATTCGTGCTTCCAGTGTTTCAAATACTTTTTTCTTTGTCACATGAAGTATACCCAGGTTTGCAAAGCTGGAGGAAAAAGAGTAACGGCAACAACAACCAAAAGTTAGGCAGACAGAGACTAGAGTCCTGTTTTACTTTAACAAAGCGGATTGAGCAAACAGGCACAGACCCTCAGTCATACTATCACCAGCTGCACGTCAGGTCAGGCTGGGTTTTGCCACCAAATCAGGCTGTGGTAAACTTAGAAAAACCTTCTGGTTTTCAAAGCTTATTAGACTTGCAAATTATGGGTATACATACCTTAATAAGAAAGTTTCACCTAGACTCATTTTAAAGTATTTTCTAGGAGAGCTGTATAAAAGGAAATTTTAATTCCAGATATACTAACTTTACAAACTTTTAAAAAATAATATGTGAAATACTATATTTGGAAGATTATTTTTCCCTTGTGGATCATCCTTGGGCCTTGACGGGATTCAAAGTCTACCTAGAAACCCATCTCCTTCTGGGCTATCTCTAAGGTTGGAATTATTTATGATCACTAGAATCTCTACTCTCCACATGCACTCAGTCTTGAGGTTCACCTGTAATCAGGGGTAGAGAAGCTTTTATATGACAAAGGTTACATATCTATAGAACAAAATATGCTCATTAAAGCAATTCAAGGGATTTTTAAGAAAACATATGAAGTGCTCCAGCAATTAATTCACTTTTTAAAATAAAGTACATGAAACAAAGAAGTGTGTTCAATAAATATAACAAATAAGTAAACAAAACAAAACAAAACTGTACCAAGGAGACTCATTCAACAAATATTTATTTTGCTCCCTAGTGCCACGCAGTGTCCTGGGTGCTTCTGGCAACAGTCAAGGAATCCCTAACTTCATAGAGTTCATATGCTGCTGTAACGACAGAGAGAAAACAGGACAACAACAGAGAGAAAACAAACAAGTAAGTTTTATAATTTAAAAGGTAAAAAGTGTTACCAAGAAAACTGAAGAAGGAATGGGAAACAGGAAGGGTAGAAGTAGAAGGCACAACACTTAAAGTTTTGGAGACAGGACATCCCTGGTGGTCTGGTGGCTAGGACTCTTCGAGTTCCCAATGCAGGGGCTCAGGTTCTATGCCTAGTCAGGGAACTAGATCCCACATGCCTAACTAAGAGTTCACATGCTGCAACTAAGACTGGACACAGCAAAATCGATATTTCTAAAAATAAAATAAATATTTCTAAAAATAAAAAAAGATATTTTTTTAAATAGGGAGAGGCCAGAAAGGGCCTCACTGAAAAGATGTCAACTGAGCCAAGACTTCAAGGAAATGAGGGTTGGGACATGGATACGTAGAAAAAGCATGTCTAAGATGGAAGGAACAGTAAGTGCAGAGACCCTAAAAGTAGGACCATGGCTGTCCGACGAGACAATGGCAAGGAGGCCACTGTGGCTGGAGTGAGACAGGCAAGCAGTCATCAGCACATACAGCTTATGTGAGAAGTTCAAAGAAATACGCGCGGCACAGATCTTTTAAAGTCTTGTAAGCTTCTGTAAGGGCCCTTCTTTTTCTCTGGGTTTTACTTGGAAGGAAAAAAAAAAATATTAGCAAAGGAAAGACAGAAATATTATGACAACTGGATCAAACGAAATAAAGAACAAGATAATGTTGGAAGGCCAGATAAACTAGACAAAGAAAATACATGAGGTAAAGGCAGAATGAGGTGAGCACTCAGACAGAGGCTCAGATACGAAATGAGACAGGGGTCCACACAGTGATGAAAAAATGTAGGACAGCGGAGACACACAGAGAAAATACAAAATATAACCTCCTGGAGAGCAGAGGTATCTGGTGCCAAGAACAGTGCTTGACACTGGGTATTTAATAAATGTCTGTTGGATGAGTAAATGCAGGAATCAATCCAGCACAGAAAAATATGCACAATGACAAACTGGTAAGCGAGGAGGAACAGTCAGAGTCTCAGAAAGAGCGCCTCCACATTCTGGCCTGTTAGTCCTCACTACTCCACAGGACATCTATAACGACAGTAAAGCAAGGCTGACGCCAAGGTAACAGCAACGACAAAGATGGTGTGGCACTTTGCACTTCACCGTCTATAAAGGGCTTTTCTTGCATATTATCTAATTTAATCCCAGTGGAAAAGACATCGTTATTCCATGAAGTGTTAGTTCCTCAGTCGTGTCCGACGACTGGCGACCCCATAGACTGTAGCCAGCCAGGCTCCTCTGTCCATGGAATCTTCTAGGCAAGAACACTGGAGTGGGTTGCCATTTCCTTCTCCAGGATTATTACATGAATAATGGATTTACTCTGGTAACAAATGAAATAATACAGAAGTCAGTCTTCTGCTTTAGGTAACAGTAGAGCAATGAAGACCATTTAAGCTTCTCACTCTAAACAACAAAAAATAGTTTTCATACCCTGGACAATAGATGGCTTAGGACAGCGAACCTAGAGGAAAGGAAGACAGACAAGGTGAGCCTTCAAATTCTGCTGCACTAATATCTAGAGAGAGCTTCCAGGCTGCAGCACAGGGAGGGGCAGCTTAAATAGAGCCTGCTGACCTCCCTGAGTTGAGGAGACAGGAGACCAACGAGGGCAGAATTCATGGGCAGACACCAGTGAGCAAAGAATCCCACACAGAGAGACACCTAGAGCATGAGTGCGAGGACATGACCCAAGGCTGGGAAAGCAACCATCAAAGCACAGAAGCAACTGCTCCTGGAACACACACAGGGCTAGAATGGTCCAAGCAGTCTCGTGAAGCATGAGGGATTACAGTGGACAGCTAGAAAGACACTGCCTTAGTAATGGTTTCAAGTTAACCCTAGATTAAAGTCTGCTCTGGTCTCCCTAAAAAGGCTTAAAAGTAAGTCTAGAAAGGGCCAAATTAGTCTCAAATTTAACTTTATCCCAATGCTCAAAAATATTTGCAAGATTCCCCTAAAAGCCTGTAGAGATGAAAATTACAATGTTTGGGAAGAAAAATACACTAGATGAAATTAAGAACAATTTAGACACTATAGACAAAATGTTTAGTGAACTTGAGGACACAGTAATAGAACTATCTGAAATGAAACAGAAAAAAAGTGAAAAAGAACAGATCATTCATGACCTGTGGCACAATTTTAAATGGCCAAATACATGAGATTGATGTTCTAGAAGAGGAGAAAAAAACAGGAGTGTATGGGAAAAGTATTTAAAAAATAATGGCTGAAAAGTTTTAAAATTCAGTAAAAATTGAAACCCAGAGATTCAAGAATCTCAATAAATCACAAAGAACAAGAAACATGAAGAATATGACACTAAAGCTTAACATAATCAAATCGCTGAAAACTAGCAATGAAGAGAGAAAGTAAAAAGCTGATAGAGAAAAAACCTGACACATGATGTACGGAGGAATAAAGATATAAGAATGACAGGAGACTTTTCGGAAACAAGGAAAGCCAGAAAACAGTGGAGCAGTATATTTTAAGGACATGCAAGAAAACCCTATAATTCTACACTCCTCAAAAATATCTTTGAAAAACAAAGGCAAAATAAAGACTTTAAGATGTACAAATTGAAAGAATTTAGCAGCACACCAGTAGTTAAAAAAAAAAATTGAAAAAAAGTCAATACATGGCTAAGTATAAAATATTTTTTTCCTTATTTAAAAGTTTCTTTAAAAGGTAATTGATAATTTAAAGCAAAAATAAAAAAAATATATGGTGGGATTTATATTAATAACATATGTAGCTATAAAATATATGACATAATAGCAAGAAGGCCGAAAGAGGGAAAATGAAAGTATACTGTTAACATGCTGTAAGTAAAGAGGTATAGTGCTTTTGAAGGTAGACTCCGATAAGTTAAAGATGTATAGTATAAACATAAAAAGATTGCTAAAAAATACACAGGTATAAACCTAAAAGGAGATAAATGAAATAACAAATAATCAAGTAATCTAAGAGGCAGAAAAAGAGGAAAAGAGGAACAAAGAAAAGATGTGATAAGCAGAAAACAAACAGCAAGATGGCAGATTTAAACACAGCCATATCCGTAATCATATTAAATAAAAATCACTTAACACCCACTAAAAGACAGAGAGTGTCAGACTGAATAAAAAGACCCAACTATATGTAGTGCAAATTTATTTTTAATATAAAGACACAAAAACACTAAACTAAGTGGATGGGGAAAACGTTTCAAGCTAACATTCTTCAAAAGAAAGCTGAAGTAACTATGTTTGTCTCAGTCAAGGTAGATTTCAGAGCAAAGAATATTACCAGGAATAAAAAAGGGAATTTCATAATGATAAAGGGATTGGTTCTTAAGAGGACATAAGAATCCTAACTGTTAACACATCAAATAAAAGAGCTTCACAACGTAAGAAGCACAATCTTATAGAACTGAAAAGAGAAAGAGATGCATCTATGAATATAGTCAGAGATTTCAATACTCTTAATAACTGACAGAACAGTAGAAAGAAAACTGGTAGACAAAAACCTTGAACAAACAACCTCACTGATATTTACAGAGCATGCATTCAATTTGCTCCTGCTAAACACTCTTAAGTGCACAAGGAACTCATATACCAAGACAGACCATATTCCATCCAAAAAACAAGCTTCAGCACATTTAAAAGGAGTAGACTCATAGCAAATACTTCCTTACCACAGTGGAACCCAATCAGACATCAATAACCAAGCTACCTAGGTAAGAATGTATTTAAGTCAAGACTGGCCACGTAATGATTAATTGTTGAAGGTGAGTGGTGGGTACAATGAAGGCTCATCATGCTAGTCTTTCTACTTTTGTATATGTTTGGAAATTTCTATAATAAAATGCAAACCAAAAATGAGATCAGACATTATTATTATTAGCTCACGAAACAGAAAAAACTGAGAGGATCATAAATGTTAACAAATGAGAACACAAAAGGGTACAGTCACTTTGGAAAGCAATTTGGCAGTTTCTTATCGAGATAAGTGAACTCTTAGCACAAGTCCCTACGATTCCATTCCTCAGTATTTGCCCAAGCCAAAAAAAATTACAACTTCTGTTGACACAAAAAAGTGGCTTTGTTCTGAAAAACTAGAAGCAAACCAAATATTCTTCAACAGGTAGATACAAACTGATATACCATCACAGCACAACAATGTAATACTACCTAATAATTAAAAAGAATAAACTACTGATGTACACAGCAACCTAGAGGAATCTGAAATACATTATGCTATCTGAAATAAGCCAGATTCAAAAAGGCTACACACTGTATTATTGCATTTGTATGTCATCGTGGAAAAGGCAAAATTATAGGGGTAGAAAACAGACCAGAGGTTTCCAGGGCCTAGAGTTGGAGGAGAATTGGACTCTAAAAGGTCACACAGGGATTTTCAGGAGGTGAGGAACTATTCTCTACCTTGACTGTGATTATACTAGTATTTATCAAAATTAGAACTGTACACTTTAAAAAGTGAATATTACAGTATTTAATTTCAAAAATTTAACCAAGAAAGGTTATCGCTGCTAATTGGACTGGAACTACAATCCTGCCTCTTAGTCAAAATGCCATACATAAATGGCTTTCAAAGAGTACTCTCTAGACCTGCAGCATTACCTGAGAATTTATTAAAATGCTTATTCTTGGGCCTTATCCCAAGCCTACTGAATCAAAAACTTTGAGGGGTGAGGCTCAGCCATCTGTTTCAGCAAACCCTCCAGGTGATTCTGATGGCCCCTAAAGTTTGTGAACCACTGCTCTGCATGATGACCAGGCAATGAGATCAGAATCTCTGGACACAGGGCTTGGCATCAGTATTTTCATAAAGGGATCAAAGGTGACTTTATTTAGCAGGCAAGTTTGAAATCTGCATTATGCCAGACGTTTCCATCATTATAATCATCTGGGAACTGCCTCTGCCCTCTTGCTAGGATCAAATCCCCAAGTCCTTGCACTGGGATTCTAAAGTAGCTCCTCCATCTGGCCTTTCTTCCTCTAAAATATTGATGTCACAGCAAGCCAGAGACTTAAAAGCAGCCCAACTCAACTCACAATACACACCCAAGTTTGGAAACTGGATACTCCCAATCTCAGTCCAGACCTTGTCCATTTTCTCCAAATAGCTCCTTTTCTGTGTATTAAGGTTGAACCATATGAACCAGCCAAGTCAACTGTTTCTGGATCTACAAAAACAGCAGTTTAATGTGGTCTGCCTTACCTTCACCTCATTTCTCTTCTGCATTTTATATCTATTTATCTACTTTGAGAGCTTGCCATTGGTATATGCTGAAAATATTAGTTAAGAAAAGAAAAAAGAAAAAAACTTCACCTCTATCTAAATCAGGGCTGCCAGGAAGCAAGCAGAGGGTGTGGTGATTACTGGTGAAGAAGGTGGCTTAAAGCAAAGTCAAGTAACAGTTTCCATTGAATGCATATTTCAGAGAACGAAAATGTTGTTGAAACGAACTGCTGATATTTAAGATTGAAAATAAAACACCAAACTAAGATTATTTTTATGAGGATAAGCACTAAGGGCTGACTAAAGGAGTAGGAAATATTGACAAAAAGTCAAAATTAAAGTTAGTTTAAAAAGTTACTCACCTCTCCACATTAAAGCAATCAAACTTATAATCATGACTTAGTTATCTAAAACATGAATATTTTAATATAGGTAACAAAATACCTTTGAACATAGAAATTAAATTTTATTGAGAACTCAGGCTGAGAGTTAAGAGAAACACTCCAAGGAAAGGTCACTCTTTTGGCTTTGATAATTTGGTTTTGGTAATAAAGGTTATTTATCTTCCCAGGGTCATTTTCCATATATCTTTTCTGATTATGTTGGATTGATGCCCTGCTTATGAATCTATCCTTCTTACCTAAACTGTTCCACTGGAAACAGCTTATCAGGGTTCCATTTCTAGTATTGACAAGTCTGAGGAGTAACTCTGGCTATCTTCCTAAATTTCTCTATGTGCTATTCTTACCTACAAGTTAGAACTAAATAAGAATAATTGATGACATCCTTTAAATACACATGTGCAAGTCAGCTCATGTTATTTCATAAGACTACCTAATGTTAGTTCAGTATAGAATTTGGATGTTAAGGGCCTGGATGTAGATTCTGTGGCCTAACTCTCAGACTGCATAAGAGAAGAAATTAATATCCCCAAGAGGTCATGCATATTTCCCCTACTCCTGCAGTTGAAAGTGACAGAACTGCAAACAGAACTCTGGTTTCCAGACCACTAGCATGAGACTCTTTCTACTAAAATGTGACAGGTTCTCATATTAGAAACTTAACAAAAAATAAGAGATGAATCATGAAGGAAACACTGTATTTTGGGAAACAATCTAGGCAAAAGTTGCTCTGTTAAAAGTCAAATTATGAAAGGAGTACCAAGGTTTCACAGCACTCGGAACAGGAAAGGCCACCGAATCTACATGGTACATAGAACAATGGACTGTTTCAAAACTGGGAAAGGAGTACATCAAGGCTGTATATTGTCACCCTGTTTAACTTATATGTGGAGTACATCATGAGAAATGCTGGACTGGAAGAAACACAAGCTGGAATCAAGATTGCCAGAAGAAATGTCAATAACCTCAGATATGCAGATGACACCACTCTTAAGACAGAAAGCGAAGAGGAAATTAAAGATCCTCTTGATGAAGGTGAAAGAGGAGACTGAAAAAGCTGGCTTAAAAAAACTAAGGTCATGGCATCTGGTCCCATCACCTCACGACAAATAGATGGGGAAACAATGAAAACAGTGACAGACTTTATTTTCTTGGGCTCCAAAGTCATTGCAGATGGCAACTGCAGCCATGAAATCAAAAGACGCTTGCTCCTTGGAAAAGCTATGACAAACCCAGACAGTGTATTAAAAAGCAGAGACATTACCTTGCCTACAAAGGTCTGAAGAGTCAAAGCTATGGTTTTTCCAGTAGTCATGTATGGATGTAAGAGTTAGACCATAAAGAAGGCTGAGAGCCAAAGAATTGATGGTTTTGAATTATGGTGCTGGAGAAAGACTCTTGAGAGTCTGTTGGACTACAAGGAGATCAAATCAGTCAATCCTAAAGGAAATCAACTTTGAATAGTCATTGGAAGGACTGATGCTGAAGCTGAAGCTCCAATACTTTGGCCACCTGGTGTGAAGAGCTGACTCATTAAAAAAAGACCTTGATGCTGGGAAAGATTGAAGGCAGGAGAAGGGGATGACAGAGGATGAGATGGTTGGATAGCATCACCGACTCAATGGACATGAGTTTGAGTAAACTCCAGGAGTTGATGATGGACAGGGAGGCCTGGCATGTTGCACTCCATAGGGTCGCAAAGGATTGGACACAACTGAGCGACTGAACACCACCACCACCCTAACCTAACGTAACTCTCATAGCATCCTCTTGATTACATTTTTTTAATTTATTTTTTAATTGAAGGATAATTGCTTTACAGAATTTTGTTGTTTCTGTCAAACATCAACAAGTATCAGCCATAGGTATACGTATGTCCCTTCCTTTTTGAACCTCCCTCCCATCTCCCTCCCTACCCCACCCCTCCAGATGGTTACAGAGCCCCTGTCTGAGTCAGAAAGAGAAAGATAAATACTGTATACTAATGCATATATATGTAATCTAGAAAGATGATCCTGATGGATTTACTTTCAGGGCAGCATTGGAGAAACAGACATAGAGAACAGACTTACGGACACAGGGGGCGAGGAGGAAGCAGAGGGTGAGCTGTATGGAGAGAGCAACATGGAAACTTATAATACCACATGTAAAACAGATAGCCAATGGGAATTTGCTCTTGATTACATTTTTAGTAAAACTGCACAGTATTAAAAAAATCCCACAGAGCTATGACCAGACATCTCTACGACCATATTTATAAGTTCAGATGCTCAAACTGTTTGTTGAATGAGTTCTTCCAACTATCGAACTCGCTATGCCAGCACTAAAAGAGAGTAAGTAACGCATTCCCTCACTTTGCTTGGAGACAGGGAATTTACTTTGACTCCTGCTGTAGGCCCCAAATTAAATAAGCATTAGTTCCTTCTAAAATCCTCAAAGACTACTAAGGCAAACCACAGAAACACCAAATTACAGACAACATACTGGAATATTTATAATAACAAACATTATTAGTAGGGAACATCATCTATAATTTCCTCTGAAGCATATGATTATCACACAGATTAAACAGGACCAAAGAGAAGAAACACTTCAAACTGACAGTAGCCTAGCGGAGTAAATTTGCAGAGATACTAAGTGACCGATTTGTCTGAAACTCTGACATTTACCCTGCGTTTCAAAGCTCCAGAGGTCAGTCAGGAACTGTAAGGGTATTCCAAAACAGACCATGAACCAACTGTGACACACGACAGGAAACAGACCAGTCTTTTAAGAGGATGTTGAAACAAGTTCATTTAAAGCACCGTTGAATTTTTCAAATCAATTTAGGCTCCTTCCTCCAATCTAGAGTCTTTTTTTCCCTGACATCAAAAGAATCAGATTTTAGTGACTTAAAAGAAAGCTCTCTCTCTAGGTTTTTCACACTTGAAAATTTTAACAGTCAAACAAAGAAATACCCAGGAACATGAAAGCTCAACCTCCCCAATACCAACCAACTTGAAACCTGATCGGAATTCAAAGCCTGAAATGTTACCATGAGCTTAATTACAGTTCATTTAAACAATTCTTTTCTTTTGAGTGAATAGTTGAGATTAAATGGGATTTTAATATAAACTATTTAAACCAGTATCAGGAAGCCCCGAAAGATATTCCTGGAAATTACACAAATTGAATTGAAAATTACTTTGGAAATTGAATTTATTTCTGTAATACTTCATTCATTAAAAATGGCTTGTTTCAGGGCTTCCCTAAGTGGCTCAGTGTAAAAAATCTCCATGCCAATGCAGGAGACACAGGTTCAATATATGGTCTGGAAAGATCCCACCAGAAGACTGTTTTAAAAAAGAAAAAAATGGCTTGTTTTATCTGTCTGACTAACCTTAAGTGAATATGTCACTTTGTATTTACATTTCAAGTCTACTGAAAGCCAAAACAAATTTGTAATTCTTGGTTGTGCACACTTTTCCAAAAAACTGAAGTATGCTTACAATATTATGTGTGATAGGTCTACAATATAGTGATTAAAATTTTTTTAAGGTTGTGTGTGTGTGTGTTAGTTGCTCAGTCATGTCTGACTCTGTGTGACCCCATGGACTGTAGCCCACCAGGCTCCTCTGTCCGTGGGATTCTCCAGGCAAGAATACTGGAGTGGATTGCCATGCCTTCCTCCAAGGGATCTTCCCAACCCAGGGACTGAACCCAGGTCTCCCACACTGCAGGTGGACTTTTTATCATGTGAGCCTTAAGGGAAGCCCTCACTTATAGTTATTATAAAATACTGGTTATGTTCCCCATGTTTTACAATATATCCTTGTAGCTTATTTTATACCTACCCCTATCCTGTCCCGCCCTCTTGTCTTCCCTCTCCCCACTGATAACCACTAGTTTGTTCTCTATAACTGTGAGTCTGTTTTTTTTGTTGTTGTTGTACTTATTGCTGTCGCTGCTGCTAAGTCGATTCGGTCGTGTCTGACTGTGTGAGACCCCATAGACGGCAGCCCACCAGGCTCCCCCTTCCCTGGGATTCTCCAGGCAAGAACACTGGAGTGGGTTGCCATTTCCTTCTCCAGTGCATGAAAGTGAAGAGTGAAAGTGAAGTCGCTCAGTCGTGTCCAACTCTTAGCAACCCCATGGACTGCAGCCCACCAGGCTCCTCCGTCCATGGGATTTTCCAGGCGAGAGTATTGGAGTGGGGTGCCATTGCCTTCTCCGTCGTACTTACTAGTTTATTTTTTAGATTCCACAGATGAGTGATATCATACAGTATTTGTCTTTCTTTGTCTGACTTACTTCACTTAGCATAACACCTTCCAGGTCTATCCATGTTGATGCAAATGGTAAAAGTTCATCCTTTTTTTATGGCTGGGTAGCATTCCATTATGTGTGCATGTGTGTGTGCACAGCACATCTGCATAGTCCACTCATCTGCTGATGGACAGTTACGTTGTTTCCATATCTTAGCAATTATAAATAATGCTGCCATGAACCCTGGGATACATGTTTCTTTTTGAATTAGTGTTTTTGTTTTTATATGACCCAGGAGTGGAATTGCTGGGTCATATGGCAGTTCTAGTTTTAGTTTTTTGATAAGCTTCCATACTGTTTTCCACAGTGACTGTACCAACTTACATTCTCACCCTTTTTTCCACATCCTCACCAGCATTTGTTTTTTGTGTTCTTTTTGATGATAGCCATTCTGTAGGTATAAGTAGTACTTCATTGTGGTTCTGCTTTGCATTTCCCTGATAATTAGCCAGATCAAGCATCTTTTCAGTCGCTTGTTGGCCATCTGCGTGTCTTCTTTGGAGAACTATCAGGTCTTCTGCCCATCTTTTCAATCAGGTTGTTTGCTTTTTTTGACATTGAGTTGAATGAGTTGTTCGTATATTTTGGAAATTAAGTTTTTATGTGTCATATCATTTCTGTGCATACTTTTTAAGCAGCACAGAACTGAAATAAAACCCACTGTATGCACAAAATGTTCACAATGCAAATCTATAGTCAATAGTTCATTAAATGAATCATCAAGAGTATGAAATCATCCATAAAGTACTGATTTCTGCTATAGCTAGTTTTCTTCTAATTTGTCCATATCTTTATTTCTAGAAGGAAAATACTGCTAAAAGTGGCACAAATGCCTCACAGGTCAACTAACTGTATAATTTATCATCCAATCTGGGATACTTTTGAGAATGAAAAAGAGTGCTATAAATAATTAGGCCAGGACAACAGGTATAAAGTGAACTGTCTCGGGGAAGTCTCAGACAAGTGGGCAGCTTTCTCCTGCAGTGCAAGTGACGGCTCAAATTTTCATATTCTAAGACTCTCTGAGGGTCTTGGAAAGACCCCTAACGAAAAGGGCCTGTCCAGTCCAAGTCCGCAGGTGCCGTGTTCGATCTGCTCCTCCCTTCTGCAACCACACACACCCTCACTTACCCGACCACCATGTCCTTGGGCCCGGCTGTCACAGTGCAGACGCCATCCTCACAGTGTTTTCCCACCAGGCTGTGTGCATGCAGGTGGATGTTTTTTCCATTTGTGACCAACTGAACAATAACTTTTGCAGGTCCCACATAGTTGCAGATCTATATAAGAAGCACATTTCAAAGTTAGCATATCTGACTACATCACAACATGGGAAAACGCTAAGATAAGCTAGGAAGTAGAAAAAGTATGATATCAAATTAGGCCTATCTGTACGTATACAGCCACAGCTTGGTTGTGAAAACATAGGTGATGAACAAATGATGGGATGGGAATAAAACACGAGTGGTATTTGTTTTGGATGTGAAAGACACTCTTCAAGAAGCAGACCATTTAAAATACATATGTCTTGTTAAAGTTGGAAGGAAGAGTACATCTCAGAGGATACTGTGTAGCCATTAAGCACCCTCTTCCTATTAACCAAGAATACCTTTTCATCTGCACCCATACTGCATTTTAGGTCATAAATGCTGAGTCCAAGATCAATGAAAGCGGTACCAGGACTGACTGACTGATGGAAATAAAGAGAAGGAAAGAGGTGCATGGAAAGAGTCCTTCCTAGCCTGCCATGAGATGAGGCAGGAGAGAGTCTTGCCCAGGGACCAGGCCACAAGGGTTGGCCATGGACACCCAAGCCCATGGCCTGCAGTGATCTGTTTCTTTAATTTAAAAAAATTGTGCTCCTTAAGTACAAATCCTTAGATCTGACACCTGTTTAAGCTCTTGTTTTATAAAATCAGATTTCTCCATTTAAAGTAATTTGTATTTTTACTGTTATACCTTTAAAATGATGACAATAGTAACAGAAAGGACATCCTATGGAGATAATGACATTTTAAGTAACAAGAGCTTGAGCACCATTTCGCCTCTAGCTGGTCCTCCAGCCTCCTACAGCAGATCACACATTCTTTCCTTGAGACAACCACAACACTAAAATCATACTAACAGAAAACATCAATGACCTTATTTTTACATTATTGAATATTATAAGTCAGAATCCTGGGATAAATTCACCAAACTGTTGGAAATGCATTCTGTTTCCTCAAAGGGTGATCAGCCATCCTGGTTTGCCTGGGACCAAGGACATTTCCTGGGGTGCAAGACTTTCAGTCTAACAATGAGGAGAGCTGGTCACTCCATCTCTTTAACTCACATTATCTCTTCTTGAGGAAGCATATGACTGAAACTGAGGATCTCCCAACTATGCAATCATTGGAAATGTTTTAATCTGCACAAGCAGCCCTTAGCTCAAATGAAAAGCTAAGTAGACACAAATCTCATGTGGCTATGGATCCTTGAATGATGTCTTTCTGATATAAACTTGAGGAAGAACCTATACTTGCCAGTAAAATTTCTTGGGAAAGGACCGAATCTTTTCAACTCATCTATTTCTACTATAAATACCATCTCACAGATTTACATTCCTTTGAGGCATGATTTTGTTAGGATTTTTTTCAGTACAGATTTTTTTTCCCAATCTAATCTCCCATTGCAGGGTTGAGGAAAAGTTGATTAGAGCTGGGATTATGCCCCAGATGCTTCTGGGAGAAAGAAGTTCCCTTTCTAAGCAAAGGACAGACTCCCTGTGGGTCTGCAGTGTAGCTCCACTGGAAATACAGGGCCTCTCTGCCTGAACCCTGGCTCAGAAGTGTTGCAAATCTTGCTTTGCAACCCTTTCCAAGGAGCAAGGTGATTTGCGAGAATGGCCTCCAGTCCTTGCAGAGCAAGCTAATCACAAAGCATGTTTAGGATTAATTAGGTTTTGATCCCCTGGAAGCACAAATAAATAATTTCTCAAACAGGTAAGCACTTAAATAAGCCCCCTGGGCATAAAACCAGTTATGGACTCAGTGCTTTCCCTTTTATAACAGGTAGAAAGTGCTCTGGGGGCAGTACAGGGAATGAAGAGTTCTGGGTTTGCTCCAAAGTTGGCTGCTGTCCCTACATACTCCCTGGGTTGCTGATGCCAGTTCTGTGTCTTGGTATCGACATCTGAAATCAGCCTTTGTTATGATGGCATATTCCACAGGGACTTCTTCAGCAGTAAATGAACAGTGAAAGAGCATTAAATAGACCATGTAATTTCACTTTTAAGTGCACTGAGCACAGGAATGCAACAGTGTAAGGCATGACGAAACGCTTCACTTGGGTGAAATCAGGTAGGCTTGCCACTTAAGCAGGACACAGAAGGAATCTAGCAATTAAGCCCAATCACAACTTAGTTCAAATACAACGACACATTCTAATTTACATTTACTCAAAACTTCAAAAAACTTCCATGTATTTTAGCATCTAGTATTACTGCTACAAGTCTGGAAAGTTTATTACCTTACTGATCTTAAAAAAATTTGAATGAGGCTAAAACCTCTAATCCAGTTCTGAGAATATAAAGAAATACTATGTTGTAAAAGAAAAAAAAAGTGAAATTAACATGTGATACAGTATTATTAACTTTTGTTGTTGTTCGGTCTAAGTCATGTCCACAACTCTTTGCAACCCCATGGACTGCAGCATGCCAAGGCTTTCCTGTCCTTCACTATCTTCTGGAGTTTGCTCAACCCCATGTCCATTGAGTCAGTGATGCCATTCAACCATCTCATCCTCTATTGCCTCTTCTCCTCCTGCCCTCAATCTAAAGTACAGATTTTGTTCAAATTTCACAAAATTTTATGCTAGTGTCCCATTATTTGTTTTCATACCTTATTCAAGACTCCACATTCTATTTAACTGCACTGAGCAGCTTCAGCTGCATGCAACAAATCCTGGTAAATTCTCTTTTCATTTTTATTCTATTACAAATATTTTCTATTTCCTTATTTTGGCTTCTTAGATACAGCCATCCTTTAAAAGTGGACATTTTATTTCCAAATACATGGGATTTTAAACATATCTTTGATATAAATTTCTCATCTTGATATTAATTTCTCATTTAAACACTTTCATCTCTGCAATCACCCTCTGTGTTTTTTCAATCTTCTAACTTTATTGAGGCTTTCAATAGCTAAGTCAAAGATCTCTCTTGATAAAAGTCAAATTGCACTAGAAAATATGGGGATTGTTTACAAATATCTTTTGATATTCATTTCTAATATCCCACAGTGATAAAAGAACAGACTCTGTATGATTTCAGTACCATTAGGCCATCAACTGTTTGCACCTGGTCTTATATCTCTGGATGTGTTCCTAGGTCTCCTAGTTTATAGTCTATGGGAACTTGAATAGAATTTGTATCCTACTGTTGTGTGAGAAGTTGTATAAATCTTAATTATGTTGAATTCATAGTGCTTTTCAGGCCTACTGTAACCTTCTACTTCTCTGTATATTCATTCTATTAATTTTTGAGAGTTTGATATTAAAACTCCAACTAAAAAATCTTAATTTACTTAAAAAATAATTGCAATATATAGTGGAACTACATGTAACTTTGCTGTGTATTTTTCAAGTCTCCTGTAAACGTGTTATCATACTCTCATAATTTAAAAAAAAAATTTTTTTAAGCCCAATCACTTTGGATGTCCAGACCCTTCAACATTACCATGATGAAGGAATCAGTCATGGGCACTGAAGGAAAGAGGTGGGAGGTGTCCTCAAAAAGTACTCACATCTTGTTCTTGCTATTACTTCATGACTGAAGGGTGGCAAGAATGAGGAACTGGGTAGTCTCTGAGGTAAAGGGCCTGAAAAATTTGCCAATGACTAATGCGCTGTTCGATCCATTTGAAAGAGCTCAAGTCAGGCTGGCATCATCTGGTTTTTTTACACAGACCACAAGGCAATGACAGGGAGGGCCCTGGGTTTTGTGGACTTTCCAAAATGCCAACTGAAAGAAGAGCGCTGAAGTGTGGGGACACACAAAAAATACTATTTTCAGGCTCTGTGGCACATGAAGACAATGGAATTCCACCTTAGGGAGGGAATACTTCATAAAACGCCACAGAGACTGACAGCTATTTGCAACTGACTCAGATATCCATTAGTTCTGTGGCGAATCTGATTCTTTTTATTCAGTCTGCTACTTCTTTGCACAGTAGTTCCCTTGAAAATTAAGTTTACAGAAAGCACCTGTATCTGCCAGAAAGGATGGGTTATTTTTCAAAGAGTCTGAGGAGAGCAGGCTTTTAATAAACACGAATGGCTTAAATACAAGTTAAAATTTCAATTAGAGGGAAGGAGACAAAGGTGACATCCAGCTTCCGAGGGGCACTCTAAGAGCATGTACTTGCTGAACAGACTAGCTAGGTTTGAAGACAGCTCCACTGTCTGCAAGCCCTGTGACCTTGGGCAGCATCCAGCTCCTCATCTGTAAAATGAGGATAGCAACTGGACCTCATAGGTTTGCTATGAGGATTAAATACATTGACACATATAAAAATCTTTAAGACCTCTGCCTAGTATGTAACAGCAGTATCCGAGTGTTAACCACTATCTTATTATTGTGATGTATTCCTCTACCCAGAGATCTTTAAATAGTATAACTGCTGTGAGGTGATTTTTTAAAAAATTCTGTTGAAAGGCAGGTGGCTTGAATAAATGATCAATTCAGGCTACTTCTATTTCTAGGCTGTCTTTTTTTCCCAGAGTGACACATTTTATTGGACTTTTTAAAAGTAATAATTATGTTATTGTAGTAACAGATATCATTCTTGGAGGTACTCAGGAGTCCTCGGTTTCCTTGATGAAATCAAGCCTTTCTTCCAGAAGCTTTATGACTCAATACATACTGATGGCCACAGGCTAGATCTGCTTTTTGAGTAAGAAACAGAAACCAAGGGTCTCAGATAATACCAAACTTAGTCAAATCACCTCCTTTCATTTAAAGCAACTAACTCTGTCATGCTCTGGAAAAGTACATACTGGTTCTTTAACAGTGATTAAGGTACGTGGTCTAGAAGTTTCTAAGAATCAGATTTTAAAAGGTCCAGTTTATGTACTGAGTTAATTTGGACATATCACTTTGGCAGAATGTAGAGTCAACATGAATGTGAGATGTGACACATGATGTAGTTCTTTTCTGAGTTTTTCTCATGAAGTGATGATAATGATGATACTTGAGGGAGAGGAGGAAGAGGGAAAAATCCACACTTTTAAAACAGAAATCTACCCTGACTTGTCTTGCGTATCTAACTTTGGTCTCTACTGCTAAAGCAGCAGAGCAATGCGGGTAAATCCAAGAGCTCTGCAGCAAGGCTGCTGTGCTCAAAAGCCGTCTGCTGTCACTTATTAGCTGGGCCAGTGGGAAAGGATGGTTAAGGTCTCTGGGCATGAGCTTCTCCATCTTTAAAAGGAAAGTGACAATACATCTGATTTCATAGGATTGCTTTTTAAGGATTAAATGAGTTAAGAGCTTGGCACCTAATAGGATTAGCAATCTCAAAAATAAACCCTATCTCCTATCCAGCCTATTACCTCACCAATAGCCAAAATGTATACACTGTTTCAGTGAGCATTTATTAAGCCCCTTCTATGTTCCATGTACTGCAGTAGGTCAGGGAGCAGAAGATACACAGTTGAGTAAAAAACAGACACAACCCCTGTTATGGAAATTAAAGAGTAGGACCGATATGAATTAAAAACTCTCACAAATAAATGTAAATGCGTAACGATGAAACACTTCCAAAGGAATAGAGATTTGACCTGGTGAAGACAGAGAAAGCTTCCTGAGGGCGTAGTAAGGGCCAAACTCTGAAAGAAGAGTAAGAATGTAACAAGGGATAGGGTGGGCAGAGGTTGAGAAGAGTATTTCTGGCAGGAAGAACCGCACATAGGAAAGCTCTGTGATGAGAGTCTGCCCCTCATCTCGTCAGTCATAATTCCTACCACTCCTCAGGGCTTCCTTCACGTGGTTCGGGTCACACGGGATGTCCCTTCCTTCTCTTCTCTCTCTAGAATCACCCATTCTTCCAAGGTCCAGCCGAAATCCGAATCTTCCATGACACTCCACCACTTTAGCCCACAAGACTCTACTACTGTCCTTTCTTGGGGACTGTGATGGAATGGGGCAGGAAAACATCGCTTACTGCAATAATAAGATGGTAAAATCTATTGGCAACTGAAGAGTTACTGTTTTACCTCTCTTGTTTGTTCCCAGAGCACATACATCTATACTCCCTCACTTTCTGTTTTTATGGAAGGGAAGGGGGCTTGTTAACTTGTCCAATCTTCACTTCAGCCCCGTGGGGTCAGTAGTGCTACCACATTCCGCAGCCGTGGGAACTGAGCCCCATTAAGGTGACATAAACTGCCGCCATTCCTGTAACTGGGGTGATTGGGCAGCCCTTTGAACTTGGGTCTGTCCACTTCCAAAGCCCATTCATATTTTCCATTACGCTGGCTTCCACCTGGCTTAATCGCTTTTTCTTCTGTATATGTCCAGTGAGCCCAGTGGTTTATATCCCTCCTTTGTGTAGCACAGTGTTGCTACACAACAATTATCCCTGAAATACCTGTTTTGGTTTTGTTGGTGAGTATTGTGGGAAAGAAGGTCTCAGAGACAGCTGTGAGATGGCAGAAGTGCACTTGTCCCCTTGTAAGCCTTATTCATAAACAAAATCATGCCACAGACGTTACTAAACCACATACTGATTCTCCTCTGTTCGAGTGCAAGTCATATTATAAACAAGAAAAAGGAGAAGGAGGGCAAAGGAAGGGGAGAAGAAGAAGAGCAGGAGGAGGAAAGAAAAGAATATTGTTCTCATAACATACCTCCTCTTAGTAATGCAAAATAGTCAGATTTTATTGTTCCTTATTACTTATTATATGTTGATGACACAGGAAGTACAGAATAAACTTCATCAAACAAGACAGTCCAGAACCATATCTAATAGTTTCTGGCATAGTGTAGGAAAATGCTTAGTAAAGTTAGTTCCTTCTTTTTAAGCCAGGGGGTTTCACATTGATCCAATCTGGGACCAAATCCCAGCTCTTTCTTTTTCCAGCTCTGTGGGGTTACTCAAGTTAAATAACCTCTCTGAGAGGACAGTGCCGCACCTACAAATGAGCCAATAATGGGACCTCCCTCAGAGGGCTCTTGTGAGAACTACAGTGTCTGGCATATGGCAGGTCCCATGGAAGCACCAATTTCTCTCTCTCTCTCTCTCTTTTTTTTTTTTTTAATAAAAAGGGGCTGCTTCTCTCCTGGGTTTCCCAAAGACCTCATGAAGTAGACAGACTTGGGCACTATCATCCCCATTTTGCAGATAAGAAAACAGAAATTTAGACAGATTAATGAGTGACATAACCTAAGGTCAGAGAGTCAAGATCCAGAGGACCTTGGAATTCATCCTGATTCTCCTGATGCAGGGGTAGTGTTCTTATAAGACGGAATGGCGTGAAAATATCCTCTCTGCCCCACACTCACTGTTGATGACACGGCTGTTTTCTGAGTAGTGCTACTGGATTTGCATTGATTCATTCACATTCGTTCACCTTTTTTATTTGCCCTACTTGTTTGACCAGCATACATCCCTTAGATGTTTGCCTGAGATTAGAAGGGCAAACTGGGCCATTAAACACAACCAAATGGGCAAAGAGGGCTTCATCAACTACAAACGGAAGTAGAATAAAATCACTGTTCAAAACTCAGAAAGTTTGAGGGGGTTTTTTTTGGGTCATACTTTGACCTCTGGTTTTGTGTTTATTTGAATTTTCAGTTTCATTACATCAAATATAGTTGTTATAAATCATACTTCTTTCAGGAAATCAAGACACTTGCCAACTCCAGAAATTGTTGGGGATTTGTACCTCAATAGGTGTCACTACCTCATTAATAAATTACAAATAAATGTTTACCCTTTTCATGGCCCAATTATCCATGGTTACAAAATAATATGAGAAGAACAGAAAGTTTTTAATTTATGGATGAACTGTGTCTCAAATGTGTTTTCATTTATAGGCCAGTTTTTTGGGGAGGAAGCTGGCTTGGCTTATAAATTAGGTTTATTCCTAAATAGGAAATAAAATTTAAAATAGTAGTCTTTTGGTATCATTTTTTTCTACATCTCCTTACCCTTGCTGCTGCACTATGTACAGTGTCAGATCTGTTTTTGAACAAAGCATAAAATACATGGTATCTAGTCACAGAGTCAGACATGACCGAAGCGACTTAGCAGCAGTAGTCAGATCTTTAAAAGATATTCCCAAACTAACCGCTTCCTACCGTCTCCACTATTCCCTGGTTTCACGGAGGACTAGCCCACTCGGAGGACCCTGGGAGGCTGCCGTCTACAGGGTCGCACAGGGTCGGACATGACTGAAGCGACTTAGCAGCAGCAGCAGCCCACTATGATTAGTTTCCTAAGTTTTTGCTCCTCTGTTTCTTGTGCCTCCCCCACTTCCCCATGGCCTGTTCTTCTGGGTGATTCTGTTCAAGTCAGGTCATGCCAAATCCTGACACACCTCTGCTCAAAGTTCTCCAAAAGTGAAAACTGTTGAAGCTGAATGAGTCGTCAACAGGACTCATCACACTATTTTGTGTATATATGATTAAATTTTTCCATGGCAAGAAGTTAAAAAAAAAAAAAAGGCCCAGACCCTCTAAAGGCTTTCCACCTGAAAAGCCCAAGTCTTTACAACAGCACACAGTCCTTGGGCGATGTGAAGCCACTTCCTCTTTGCTCTTGTTTGTTACTACTTCTGGGCAGTCACATAACCTGCTGCCAGCTCAGCTTCCACCTGAGAGCTTCTGCACTCGCTGTCTCCTCTGCCTAGAACACTCCTTCCCTGTATATTTGCACGGTCTCTTACTTTTCAGGATTTGCAGAAATGCCATTCTCTGGCGAGCTTCCATGGCTCACCCTACCCTTATCTAAACTTCTATCACTCCCATTCCTGAATTCCTTGCTGCTTCCCTTGCTTTACGTTTCTCTCTGTACTAATTACCATTTAATATACTACAAATCTTAGGTGACTACTGCCTAAATTCCCCATTAGAACAGAGGCCGTGTAAGAGTGGGGACAATGGTGTAAGAGTGGGGACAATGGTTTAAGAGTGGGGACAATGGTTTCTTCTGTGCCACAGCCCCAGTGCCTGCAATAACGTTTATTATATTGTGGGAATTCAATAAATAATTCTTTAGTGAATGCATGATTAAATAAGAGGCCTAAAATGTTATCTATGGAAGGCGCGATATTAAAACAAGAGTGTGTTAGGTGACAGATGGAAACTGGGAAACTATATTCTATTTCATCTCTTCCCCCCAGATTGGCTAGATCCTAGTGCACCCTCTCATTAGGCTATTTAAATGAGAGTGTGACTATTTCCATCAGGACAGAACATTAGCCTAAGCAGGTAGAAAGGTGTTGGGGTGTGGGCTCTGGGCTTGCAGTGTGGCCACAGGACTCTGCCTGCTGAGGCGCAGGGACGGGCAGCTGTGGGAAAGAGAAGGGAAGGTAACTCTCTGATCCTCTTGTTGGAAAATCAAGGTAGCAGCACCCCTCCTACAGTCCAACACACCCTCGTGGACACCCCTCCTGCCACCCTAACTGCTGGCACCTGGTGTACTGAGGAGTCTAAACTCACACACGCTATTCCGTGCCACACTAGGGCACTCAGGGGTCCAGAATTCACATTTCTGGTCACCCCAGTTTCACAGTCATGCACTCCCCAAATAAGAAAGGCCTTTGATATTCACTGTGGTGACTGACAGGAATAACCAGCCTACAGAACCTTTTCATAAAGCTGTGCAGGTCTGCATCTACAAGACGGCAAACCAGTGGGCTCCCTTTCAGTGAAGAGCACAGGCTCTGGAGTCTGAAGGACAGGGCTCTGAATCCTGGCTCCTCCCTCTCCCAGCTATGCCATCCTGGGTATGTTACTTGACCTTTTGACGTGTTTTCTCATCTGTAAAACGTGAATACAAATCCCTCATGTCTGACTTTTCCCGAGGATTAAAGGATGCAGTTCACAGCATCTAATGCAGCACCTGATTCACAGCAGATGCAGATATGACAGTGACTGATTTTGTCCCTTCGTGCCGTAAGCAGACATCTGCAGTGGAGACTTCCTCTGAATTTAACGAGAAGCTGGAGAGCATTGCATGGCAGGCTCTCCAACCTCTCTTCTCCTCACTGTGTCACCCAGGAGCAAAACGTCCCTATTACTTTCCATATCTGCTCCCAATTCAGAGAAATGTAGGTCTGTTCCCTTTTCTAGGTTTTAACCACTCTGCCTTTGCACTTAACACCATACTTACTCAAGATCTCCTTAAATCTCTCGCTTCTTCTTCCCTCTCCAAAGGACCCTTACTCGTAGTCCACAAACCATATGCTTTCTTCTCCCTTAATTCTGAACAATGCATTTCCTGATAATGATGATAACTGTACAGGCTAGCATTTACTGAAATCTATGGGCCAGGCCCTACAGCAAGAAACACAGAACCATTCTTTCATTTGATCTTCTCCATAATTCAGTAAGACATGTTCTTAAAAAGTACTTTTCCCTGCTTGAGTGCCATTCTTTTTTTTTTCTTATCAAGTATGCAAGAAAAGCTCTAATCACCAATGCTGAAACTCCAACTTAATCTGCAGTACCTTTGAAAAGTGAAAGTGAAGTCGCTCAGTTGTGTCCGACTCTTTGCGACCCCATGGACTGTAGCCTACCAGGCTCCTCTGTCCATGGGATTTTCCAGGCAACAGTACTAGAGTAGGTTGCCATTTCCTTCTCCAGAGGATCTTCCCAACCCAGGGACTGAACCCAGGTCTTCCGTATAGTAGTATTACCTTTGCAATTAATCCTTTTATGCCTCAAATAAATAAGTGCCTAAAGGTCATGATTTATTCCATGTTTCCAAACTCATCGACCATTTCTTGTTCTTCATCCCACTTGACTTCTCTGAAGGGTTACCTTCGCTCCTCAAAATGTTCCCTTCTCACTGCATTAGACACTTCTGCTAAAGCATTCTTCCTCCTCAAAAGGAGATGTGTCAGAGATCTGCCCTTGGTCCATCTCTAATCTCTACCATAATCACTCTCTTCACATGGTTATGTTAGTCTCCTAGATTTAGTTACCTACTCCATGCAGATGACTCCTCAATTTAAATCCCATGTGCCCTTCCTTTTTCAACACCTCTAACATTTCCAGCTGCTTGCAGGGCATCTTCCTGTCCATAACTTATAATCAATTTGACCACAACTGAAGACCCGTGAATGGCCTTCCTTCTGAAACCTACTCCATCTCCTATTAAGTGAAACCACCACCTTCTAAGCAACTGCACCAAAATTCTCCTACTATCTGTTGTCTTCTAGGTTTAATAAGTTACTGAATTAACTGATTCAGCCAGGTGGCTCCCTCAAAAACCTCTGGTTTCTGCCCCTTCCCTCTGTCCTCATTGCTCTAGTTTATCTATCTCAGCCTGAATCAGAGTTTAACTCACGAGGAATCACTGCAGTTCTTCCCACGTGGTGTCGCTGTGCCTTTCCCTTCCAATCCCTCAGGAGACTTCTACCAGCTTTATATTCCTAAAGCACAATGCTCATGATAGCAAATCATTTCTATATTAAAACTTGTACAATTTCCCCATTTTCTACAAAATGCGGTTTAAATTCCTGAGCCTTGGACAGTTTGGTTCAATCTTACCTCTAGCCTCATCTCCATCTTTCTCTTTCATGTTACTCTTCATTCTGGCATAACTATTCACCATTCCCTTCCAACTTCAGAGACGTCTCTTTTTGAGCCTTTGCCACTCAACTTTTCTGCCTCTGCTATTTTCCCTAATTAGATTCACGATTTCAAATTTCTACCTTTCCCTCAGGATCCTGCCCCAAATGTAATCTCTGCCTTGAAGTTTTCTCTGCCCACTCCAACTAGCCGGCTCTTCAACCTTAAGGCTATGAGGTCATTCACTCTTTCATCTGAAAAATACTGCTTGATTCAGCAATTCCTACATGGCAGCTATACGTGCTAGTTCTATAATGGTGAATAAAATAACATTATCATATTTCAGATATTTAAGGCCATATCTTAGGTCCTCCATTAAACTGACTGGTTTTTTACGATCAAGGCATTGTCAAATTCTTCTATTTCCCCAACCCCCAGGATGAAACTAATCAGTATTTGCTCAAAGAATTCATGACTGAACACATCACTGGCTCCAGGCTGCTCTGAAGAAGAGGGAACGCCAAGTGGTTGACACCTCCCAGGCCATACCGGGTAAGGATGCTGACAGCAGAGCCCACCAGGCCATCCTGCCTCAAGATCTGCTGAAGGGTTATAGTCACTGACAGGTCATCTCTCTACTACAACTGTGAGGAATTACCCTGAGAAGTTTCTAAAAGTCCCTAGCAAAAAGTGAGTGCGTGGAGTCGATTAACTTGGAAATTCTTCTGACTTCTTGGCTTGAAACCACAATCAGGAGACCTAACCCTGGAACTATTTTTATTTCTAAGAGGATTATTTTTTGAAGTACTTGTACTCCACTGAGAAAACTAATTTCCATATACAGACTATATGCTATATATATATATATATATATATATACACGCACACACACACACATATACATACACATACATACATGCATGCTATGGGCCACAGGCCGCCAGGCTCCTCTGTCCATGGACTTCCCATGGACAGTCAAGAATACTCAAGTGTGTACCCATTCCCTTCTCCAAGGGATGTTCCTGACTCAGGGATCAAACCCATGTCTTTTGTGTCTCCTGCACCGGCAGGCAGATTCTTTACCACTGCCCTACATGCGAAGCCCAAAATCGTCTTTAATTTCTATACACTCAATTATCAGTGAGGATTTAACCCTGCCATACAATTCAGCAATGGTCCTGGGGTTTGGCCAAGGCGGCAGGATGGGCAGAAGACAACCATCAGGGGCTGGTTCCAGGTAAATTAGACACAAGGCCGGGAGGAGGGGAAGTGCTGTCTTGGCCATAGGTCCCAGGTAATCTGGAGAGCTGATCTCATATTCATCATCTCAGCTTGACTGCCAGGGCAGCTGCACAAGGGGAACTTTCCCCATCAGCAATCCTTCCACTTAAAAACGGGCCTAACTTGGCAGCATCAGTTTATGCTTCTAAGTCACTGAAAAATACCCCAGGAGTGTAAAATCCAGACACTTTAACCTACCCCAAGTTGTAATTTATTTTCAAGTGTGATTCCAGGTTTGGAGAAAACAACAGGCATGACAGTACTGTTTATAGAATTTAATAATAAATTGTGCTTAATAGAAATGCCTCAACATTCTTAAATTGTAAAAGAATCCCTCAAATTCTTAAATTTGTAGAAGAATATTCCCCAGAAGTCTGAACATTTGCGGATTAAAAACATGTGAGTTAACTTTTAGTGCTCCAGTAAGTGGCCAGAGTTCCAGCTGCCAGTTTCTGCCATGACCTTTGTCAGTCCCCTAGGCTCTTTGGGCTTCTGAACTCTTCATGTGTAGAATCACAAGATAACATTTAATACATCTTCCAGCTCTAAAATTCTATGATTCCTAGTCATATATATATATATATATATATATATATATATAGGAGAGGACACACAGGACAACAAGCAAAATCACATTTTCTAACTGAAATATTTCAAACATATTTCAAAAAAATAAAAGCTTAAAACCACAGAATTTCTGAGTTGGAAGGACCCTAATGGTAAGCTTAATTTGTAAAAGTGTGAACATTTTAGATACATTTAACACAATTACAAACTGAGAAAACATACAATCAACACTCAAATTACCTGTTGTAATGGGGCCTCTGATAGCATGAAAATCAAAATTTAGAGACAAAGAAAAACCTTTATGTTAGGCAAAGATTTCAACTTTTCTCATTAAAACTGAAATTGAGTAATCATTTAGTTTCAGTAAATCCAAGGAGGGCACTGCCCTGGGTAGTTAAATCCTGATAATAAAGGACTGACTTTCCTAAGGATAGGTCAAAAATGCTTAGATTACACAAGTAGGGGGTGGGAGAGAAATATACAAGCCAAACAAAAACAGAATGAAAAATTTTAATCTACAAAAGTTTTTTTTTTAATTCTTATAAACTACATTAAAATAACTAGGAGGATTAGATAACATGTAAGGTATGACTGAAGTATGTGCAAAATGAAGATTTTAATTGGGGGATTTATTCTTTGAAGACAAAAATTATTAATGTAAGTTCTAAACAGTCTTTTAAAATAGCCTAAAGTCTCTCAGCACATTGTCTTTGATACAAACCTAATTTGAGATAATTAAGAGTATCCTCTGACTCTGTGATATTCAAATTTACTTGGAATTAAATATCACTGATTTCTTTCTGTTTAAAGGCATATAAATATCCTCATGTTATTTTTTTTTTTTTGCTTAGAAAACCCATCATATCGCCTTCACTGAAATCCACTGGGTAAAGAAGTAACTAAATAATTTGGCTCTTAATGATTGAAAGTACTTAGAGACATCATTTAACAGAGAATTTAATTTGTACTATAGTAAACACAGCTGCCTGATACGAGAATTTAGACCACTCTGCGAAGAAGACAATTAACTGCTCCTTCAGAAGAAAAGTACATAAGATAAAGCATTTCAGCTATTCTTCTGTGATTTCCTGTGGAAAACCCCTACAAAATTAGGAGAATTACAAGCAAGTAGAAATGGGAAATTTTCTCTGTCTGATTTCTTGTTGTCACTTTATTGGTTAATTTACATCCCAGACACTGATGGGGCAAAAGAGAAAACACGATATAAGTGTCAGACTGAGGTTAACCAACATATTGTACCATCTACATACTATGATGTAAGCAAAAGGAGGAAGGGAGAAACACCAAAATTTCTAACATGGTTGAGGATAACATCAGCCAGCAATCTGGAAAAATGATAGTACTTTAAACCTGCTAAAAACCCATGTGATAACTTTATATTGTCCAGCCTATGCAGATTAAAACACAAAGTATATGAAATGAATCATATACTTTTATACTTAAAATGTTCTGCATGCAATTAATTTCTATTACTTTTAGAGATTTGCCAGAAAATTGTAACTTCCCTATAATCAAATCTTTATTTTTCCCTTATTATGAAGTACAATTTATTAAGTAAAAACTCTTTTGAAAGGTATAAAAAAGGAATCTACTTCTCATTAAGCATCGTAACATAAGGTGCTTCCTTTTTCTATAGTATTTTAGCTTATTTTTGAACCAGTCCAATGAACTTCATCCTGAGGCTATGCATTCCATCCTCAGGCAGCTCTGACTCTCAGTAACAACTGAACCCTCTCTCTCCCAGGGCTCCGCCCAGTGCTTTTTACCGCATCTTCTTGGGACAGACGGGACATGTCTCATCCTTCTCTCCTATGACAGCTGTCAAAATACTTGAAGACAACCAGATCTGCCAGGCTATAAGTATTCTCATGATCAGTGACTACCTTACTTTGAGGAAGGTTTAGGTTCGGTCACCATTCTGCTCTGAACACACTCAAGTTGGTTTTTATTTCTCTACAGTGGTGGTGCAAAGCAGGGTACACAGCTTTCCTGGTACAAGAGCGAGACCACTGTTTGGCCTTAAACACTTACCCTTCACAGAATTACTTGCTTGGCTGCCACATCACATTGTTGGTTCATGTTGAATTAACTAGAACTTCTAGATTTCTTTGCATGCATATCCCTCCCACCCTGTACTTGTAGTAATTTGTTTTCTGGAGGCATTCAGCTTTTTATAGCCTAATTGCCTAAGAAGTTAGCCCTAGGAGAGGGTGGGATGAATGAAGAGAGTAACATGGAAACATATAAACCACATGTAAAACAGATAGCCTAATTGCCTAAGAAGTTAGCCCTAGGAGAGGGTGGGATGAAAGAAGAGAGTAACATGGAAACCTATAAACCACATGTAAAACAGATAGCCAGTGGGAATTTGCTGTATGACTCAGGGAGCTCAAACTGGTGCTCAGTGGGATGGGGTAGGTGGGCCAAGAGGGAGAGGACATATGTATTCCTATTGATGTTCATGTTGATGTATGGCAGAAACCAACACAATATTGTAAAGCAATTATCCTTCAATTAAAAATAATTTGTTTTAAAAAGAGGTATGACAACAAAAAGAAAGTTAGGCCTTGTTTTGATGGAGATATGGATGCTGAAATATATTTCTGAATTTTAAAACTCAAAAGTAATACATTTTATATTAAAAAAGAATGTAGCTCTTTGCCTTAGCTTTTCAAAATGAATTTGAACTTAAATTATTTGTTATCTATCAGTCCATGTCACCGCAAATTTGATAAAAACATCCATTGAAGACAATGATAAAATACACTGAAAAAGCTGCAGAAAGATCCCTGAGGCCAGAAATATCCCTCTAGGTTGACATCACCAACATGAGAAATACTGTTAACCCCTAAGTACCAAACCAGAGATCTCCAACATCTCAGTGTTACACCATCCCAGAAACCCTGCCAAAGAAAAGAGTGAGATATATCTGGTGTGATTTGCTCTTACTAAGGTGCCTGAAATGGATACCTAGCTCTCTGGTCTCTAGTTTGAAAACGCATCTTTCAAATGCCATGAGCATTCTGTCAAAAACAGAAGTTGAGACTACCTAGCCAGGAGGTGATCTCAAAGCAAAGGTGCACTTCCCCTACAGTGTGTAGCCCTACACACCTACACACCTACACACACTGCAGAACATCCTTTGAAGAGGCCCCCTAGCCCTACACACCTACCTACACACGCACACTGCGGAACATCCTTTGAGGAGACCCCCTAGCCCTACACACCTACACACACCTACACACACCTACACACACACACACACACACCTACACACACACACACCTACACACACACCCCCCTACACACACACACCCC
>SJYQ01001328.1:200129-238969 GCA_006410935.1 Redunca redunca
CCCACCCACCCACACACACACACACTGCAGAAGAGCCTTTGAGGAGGCACTCCTCCAGCCAGTCGTGAGTAACACTTGTGTCATCAGCTTGTATGTGCCTGTATGAACTGCTTCCTGCCTGTTCACATAGGTCTGGGGGCAGAGATGACCACATTCGAGCATGTGGCCACAGAGCTCAGCACCGTGCCTGGCACAGGACGTGCTCCGCGAATATGAGGGAAGGGGGAAGGTCAAGGCGGCTGTAAAATCTACAGATGGATTGTCCTAGGCTTAGATGCATTCAGGTTTCTGAACTAACAATCCAGAGTACAATTTAAATCAAGGCTCTGACCGATCCCTTTTCTTTGTTACTATTTCAAAAAGAAATAACACAATGATGTTATAATGACTTCTAAAGGGTCTAATCTCATTTAAATATGAGACTGATAAATATTGATATTGAAAAAATAAAATTAAATCAGTAAGATGGGAAATCCCTGAAACTGAACAAAAACAAAAAATTTAACTAACTATATTTCTAATGGCACTGTAGCTACATAGAAGGAAAAAATTATCCTAATACTTTCTGAACATATTACTCTGACTGATTACCCTCTCTTGAATATATTTGAAGGTCAGAAGAACTATTAAAAGAAACTGTATATTTAGTAAGTTCATAGCTAGAACTGACATTGGTATAGCGATTGTGAAGCTATTCTGTATGTATCAAAGGGCTGAGCAAACTGCGTGGGTATGCTAATATCACTGGCAACTAGGGTTTTCATTATTGGAGAAAGGCAATACAAATATGGAGCAGAGGAAGAAGGGAAGAAGCCCACAATGTCAGACTGGAATTTAAAGGTATCAGTATGAATTCAAGATTAAAAACAAACAAACAAAAACACAGTTTTTGAGCTCTGCCTAATGAAACAGACCGGAAGAAATTTCTCCAATAAAAGGAACCAGGGCTTCTTGGAGAGATGGCTGATTACAGGACTGGGGTAGAAAAAGTATAGGATGAACTGAGAGTATCATATTACTTCATAAATAAGGAAATATTCAAAATCGAGCGGAGACATGTTAAAAGGATATAGAAGCTAGCATGAAAGACTCCTACTGGCTAAGAGTCAGACAATTTTAACATCCAAATAAATAATGACAGGAGTGGCTTATAATACACTGAAAAACAAACAAAAAAGCCATGAGTATCTAGAGAAACTAAGTTTTTAAAGGAATGTGAAGAACAGAGACTGTTTTTGTTTTTTTAAACAGAATTTCTTTTTAAACAGAGAATTTCAGCTAACAAACTTTCTATAACGAAAATGAAAAACAGTGATATAAATACACAATCACAAATTTGTAATCATCAACTACTGATAACAATTCATTCACCAAAGAATCATCCATGGAAGCTAAAACCACGGGGAAAAGATGTCAAGGATGGCAGCTTGTACAGGGTGGCTACAGTGGTGACCACTGACTAGCTTCTAGATAAGTTTTGCAGGCACAGCCAACAGGATGACCCGATGGGTTAGACTAGTGCCGGAGATCTCCAAGGTTTCTGACCTGAGCAACTGGAAGGACAGAGCTGCCACTTCCTGAGAAAGCATAGATGTTAGGAGGGGCAGATTGGTAGGGAAGATTCAGAATTCAGTTTGTTCACTATCAGATATCCAAATGATGTCAATCAAGCATCTAAGCCTGGAGCCTAGATTTCAGAGTAGAAGTCTAGGCTAGATAAAAGAATTTGGAGTGATCAGCATATCTACATTACATAAAGGGATAAGATGGAGGAAATGGAGAAAGAAACCCTTCTTGGTCAAGTTTTAACTAAACAAGCTAACTTTCTATTTAAGTTTCTATTTTCTAGTTAAGCTTCTAATTAGTGAGCAACAATTGACTACCCACAGAACGAAAGAGAACTCAGTTCAATTCAGTAAATATTTGTTGTACATCTCCCAATAGAAGAATATCATGAAGAAATAAGACGTGGTGCCTGTCCTCAAGAAATAAGGTCTAGAGGTGGGGAGACAGGCATGTAAGCAAGTAACTAAATGAATATGAGGAACAGTGGTGGATGCATTCAAAGATTTCACGGGCTGATTAAGGAGGAACACTCAGAGGTCAACTAACTCAGGTGGAGAAGTGAGGGCAAATCAGGCAGATTTCTGAAAGAATGATTGCTGATAAATGTGTCAGAAAACTGCATAAGAAATAAATTACATGACAAGGAGCTGAAATGATATTCCAAAGGGATAAAATTAAATTCAGGACAAAACATCCCCACAATTCATAAAGAACACTCATAGAAAAAACTTCATGGATATTAAAAGTCAAGTTAATAACAATACATTTAAAAAATATAAAGACCCTGGTGTCAGGGAAAAATCAGGATCAAGTAGGATTATCAGGGCAGGTAGGCTTTTTGAGCTTGTCTTTACCAGGAGAAAGGAAAGCAAACAGATTCAGAGACTACAAAAGATGGTACATGTACAAAGGCAGCGTGAGAAGCAGTGTATGATGAATGGAATGCCTCACCAAGGATAAGGTAGGTTCCCAAAGCTGACATTCACAGAGCACTCACCATGCGCTGGACACTGCTCTTTACATACACAAACTCATTTTAATCTTTCCAACAACCCTGGGTGGTAAGGACTCTCGCTGCTGCTGCTGCTACTGCTAGGTCGCTTCAGTCGTGTCCGACTCTGTGCGACCCCACAGATGGCAGGCCACCAGGCTCCCCCGTCCCTGGGATTCTCCAGGCAAGAACACTGGAGTGGGTTGCCATTTCCTTCTCCAATGCATGAAAGTGAAGTCACTCAGTCGTGTCCAACTCCTAGCGACCCCATGGACTGCAGCCTACCAGGCTCCTCCATCCATGGGATTTTCCAGGCAAGAGTACTGGAGTGGGGAGCCGCTGCCTTCCCCGAAGGACTAACCTTGCCTTTTTACAGATGCAGAGAGGTTAACCAAGTTGTCCAAGATTAAACAATAAGGGGCAGAGTTGGATTTGAACCCAAGGTTGCATGCTCTAGTCTGCTACTAATCATTTAACTATATCACTTCCCTAGATATCTATAAGCTGCTGAGGAATGTCCTACCAAGCTCATTAAGTGAGAAAAGCAAGAGGCAGAGTGTTTTAAAGATTAACAGAATATAAGCAGGTGTATAGAGGAATATGCTGTATAGTTTACAAGTATTTGGATACACATCATGCTTACACACATAAACATATTTACGAATAGACTTGTGTATGTATGGAATGTTTTTGGAAGCTTACCCAAAGAAATTCAAAGCAGTGCTTCTCTCTGGGGAGGAGAGGGATCATAGAAAGAAGGGAAGCTTACTTTTCACCGTGTATGTATCTTTGTATTATTTGAATTTGTATTAATTTCTATGTGACACTTTTAAATAAATAAAAAACTTCTTACTTAAAAAATAAATCAACAGGAATGGCACACAGACTAGACATTCTCTAGTGAGGGAGTACACTCGATCACACAATTTCCGGAATAAAGGGGGTTTAGATGTCTTAGTTTGCTCTCGGTGGGGAGAAATGATTGCTATTTGTTATTTTGGGTCCCCCTCTGGAGTTTACCAGTGCTCATATGTTGTGCTTGGGGGTCCACCTCCCACCCTGTCTACATGTCTGAGGTGCAGCTAACCCCGCTGCCAGATCCAGAGGGTGGAGGCTGCGAAGGGCTATTAACACCGTCACCTTGCCCCACACTCTCTGTCCCAGGTGTGACCTCCAGGGGTGGGCTATGAAACAAGGCAGACCATGAGGGCCTAGAAACCTTTGACCTGGGACCCCTTAAACCTGTTTCAGCTTCCAGGAAAGCAGGCGTTCTGCTGCAGGACCTGGTGCCCCAGCAAGGTGAGCCTGAGACTGCTGCTGTGGCCACTCTGCAGAGCTGAAGCGGGAAATCTGAACAACAGAAGCCAGAGCTGAGCAGCAGAGAGAAGCCAAATGACAGTGTCAGCTCTGAATCCAGTGGGCTTTGAAGCTGGCTAGCTTTTCCTTTGGACTTTCCAACTTTTTAAACAAATAAGTTACCATTTGCTGCTTAGTTTTAGCTGATTTTTCTCTCACAGCCATGGAAAGATTCCAATAGAGAAACTGAGGCAGACAAAGCCCCATTTCAACCTCGAAGTCTGGTGTCATGCCCAGGGTCTAAGTTATAGTGTTCCAACTCACTGACTGGGACATGGGACACAGGATTCCAAAGTCAGGTGAATGGGGGAGGAAAAGGAAAAGCAGGCTGGTGAGACAGGAAGAGCAAGATGGAACCGCTGGCGGAGGTGAGCTGTGAAGGCTGTGTATTCCAATAACAACCTATGACTATTATGTCTATATAATATAGTTATATACTCTATTTGTCTCTTCTTTAGCGGAATTATGATAGTACTAGTGATAGTCTGGGAAAGATAATTCTAGCATCTCCTGCACACTGACGATTCATGTACTACACAGATAATTACTGGCTACCTACTATATACTACATATTATCCCAGGTGCTGAACATACAGCAGTAAACACAACAGGGAAAAAAAATCTCCTCCCTTCATGGCGCTAACAATCATACTTATTCTTAAAAACATAAAATGTCCCGAATGAACATTTAACGCTATGGATGTGCCACGACCGTGCTGGATGCTATTATGACAATTACTTAACCCTAATACAATTCATATTTCTGCAACGTAGGTATTTTTTATTGTCATTTTATAAATGAGGAAAATAAAGTCTGACGAGATTATGTGACTTGTTGAAGGTCATGCTATCTGTAAATCATATAATCTCAAGTAAAATCTAGCTTTTGCTTTCAAGTATGTTATTTTGCTCACTAAACCACAGCTCTATTTAACTACCATATGACAGATGTCATATAGCAACTCAATGGGTTTACTCAGATTCTGCAAAGTCCCTAGGTATTATGTAACTAACACATGAATAAAGAACCTTACATGAAGCGATTTATTATCTTCTCTCGATATGACTACTGCTCATTAGGTTAATATCCAGGATGTGATCTCATTTCTGCTTTGCTTATGAAATCTTGCAGTGGTATGCTAGAATTGGCTTGACCAACTCACGAGAACTGTCAAATTTTCAGAAAATTTGCAAACCAGTTGACTTTATGTTGATAGCTTGAAAGTGATCATAGTGTAAGTATTTACATCAAGAAAATTAACAAATACTACAAATCAGGGTTTTGTTTTGATTTGCCTTTTTTTTTTTCCTGGACAGGCAATTGTTAAGCATTTACTAGGGCACAACTGTATTTAAGGTCCACCATTTACTCAACGGACAGAGATCACAGGAATTATTCTGTTAGAAAATATTCAAAATACTGGCAAACTTAGCAACTTGAAAGATTTTTAATAATAATGATCCCAGGTAGTACTAGTTGTAAATGTGGGAGACATAAGAGATGTGGGTTTGATCCCTGGGTTGGGAAGATCCCCTGGAGAAGGGAATGGCAACCCACTCCAGCATTCTTGCCTGGAGAATCCCATGAACAGAGGAACCTGATATGCCACATAGACCATAGGATTGCAAAGAGGCAGACACAACTGAAGCCATGCACGTAAGAGATACCATGGATACATGTGAATATCCTTCCCAGTGCATATTGGGCCTAAAATGGTCATTATCCCAGACTTTCAGAACCACTGCTATATAAGCTTAATGCCATAAGACACTTATAATGGGTTGAATATTATCCTCCCTAAATTCAAGTCTACCCAGAACCTCAGAATATGGTCTTATTTGGAAATGGGGTCTTCACAGACATAATTAATTAAGATGAGATCAGACTGGATTACGGTGGGCCCTAAACACAATGACTGTTGTCTTTACGGGAGAAAAGGAGATTCAGACACAGAAAGACAAAGGGGAAGTCTGGGGAAGACAGAGGCAGAAACTGGAGTGATACAGCGATAAGCCAAAGAATGTCAAGGATTGCCAGCAACCACCAGAAGCTACAAAGGGGCAAGGAAGGCTTCTTCCACAGAGCCTTCAGAGGGAGCCTGGCCCTGCTGACAACTTGATTTTGGACTTCTAGCTTCCAATACTGTGAGAGAGTAAATGTCTATTGCTTTAAACCACCTAATTTGTGATAATTTGTTATGGCAGCTCTAGGAAACTAAAACAATACTTGTGCAAATTATCAGATGCATAATGCCTAAGAGAACACAGTTAAAGAACCTAAAAAGAATTTGATAAATTCCTTTCTGGCCTCTTGCTACTGATCAATATTTTCATAAGAAATCATGCATAACATCTAAAAGCAAGCTTTTGACTTAGCATCTGTTTTCAATCTCCCACCTTCAAAACTTTAGAAAGAAGGACATGGCATAAATAGAGTGGAAGCAATATTAATTAGTGAAGTTGTGCTGAAAATAAATTAGTGGACTGGTGAAGCTTTTGTGTAGCTCCATGGTTCCATAAACCAATCAGCAAAACTGTCGTTCAATACTCAAATTAATGTATTTTGGAATATGAAAAATAGAAGCTAACGATCACTTTCAAGTGTTTCCTCTGTGCCATACACTGAACAACTCAATTTATACATATATCCTATGAAGCAGGTATTACTTATCTCAACTTTACAAATGAAGAAACTGAGGCTTGGCCAAGTTAAATACCAATAACACTGTCAGCAGATGGCAAAACTAGGAATCAACATCTTTTCAGCTATGAACTGACTGACTTCAGAGGCACTACTTAAAACACACCTAAAAGTATGGTCCATAAGCCACCTGAACTTTACCCTAGACGAGAACCTCTAGGTGTAGAACCAGAAAGGTGCAGCTTTCTTATCTCCCTTCAGGACTTCAATTAGACAGCTTTACTCTTTCTTTTGTAATCTGTATCTCACCCTTTCTTTCAAGTTTTCCTTCTCTCTGTGCTATAGGCCAGGAAATTACTTCAGTTCTGTTTTTAAACTTGGTAATTCTTTCTCCCATCTCTAATCTTAATTTTAACTCATTCACTGAGTTAAATCACTTCAGTGATATTTCTAATTTAGAATTCTGATTTTTTCCTTAACAATAGGTCTCAAGTATTTCCCATGTTGTGTAATCCCCATAATTTTTTAAACAGTATTCTATTCCACGGTTACACCATGCTTACCTATTCATTCACCTGTTGTTATATCTTGTCATTATATGACATGAGTCCTTAGAAATTATCACAGAATTATCATACTAATGGACCCACAGTGATTTAGCATGAGTGGAGTGGGCCCCTGACATCTCTGCAGTTAAAATATTCTTGGGTGATTCTGATGCACATCCATGGTTGAGAACCACAGATTTAAAGAACCCCTATAACTAATAGTATTCCCATGATGGTGAAGAGTCTGGACTATTAAATCACATTACCTGAACTGAAATCTTGGGCTCCATGCCTCAGACCAAGGTCAGCTTTTTAACTTCAGTGGACTTTGGTTTCCTCATTTATCAAACAAGGATCCCAGAACCTACTGCAGTGGGCTGTGATGACTAAATGAGACGATGTAGATAAGCACAGCAGGCCATCCTTACAGTCGTTCTTCTGGGTGGATGGGGACCTAGGCGTGAGAGGCATTATCTGTGAAAGTCTGCAGCCCACCCACAGGAGAGCTCAGTGAGGCGAATGGAGACTAGAGGATTCTGCTCTGAAATCCACCCAGTGGGCGGGGAGAGAAGGTCGGGACAGCAGGGTAGCTCACAGCCTCAGCTCTGGATCTGCTGACAAGCTGAAAGTCGGCTTGTCTGTGGAGGAAGAGGTGTTACACCTTTGGGGGCCACAGTACTTCTGTATGTTCTTACCTTATCAGGAAGAACTACCAGTAAGTGACCTGATGAGAGCTGAATTCTTTAAATGCAATGAAAAAAGGCTAACTAATCTTCAACCCCTGGGGCTGGAAGAAGCCATCCGAGATTTCCTTCCGATTAAATAATGGTCCCAGGAACAATCATGTATTTAAGGAAAAGTGGATGAGAGAAAAATGGGAATAGTCAACTAAGGAAGGTCACCAAGGGGTGATGGACCAAAACAAATCTTAAGGTCCACACTGTCTGTAAATTCAGTAAGCCTGTTAGGTTAATAGTTACATTTTTACTGTACTAATAACTACGTTTCACAGCTATGATTGGTGCTAGAAGTTTCTTCTCATGAGTAGCTTTCTCTAGTTCATAATGTAGACTATGACGACATACCATAAATTTAGAGGGCTGTTTTTAAAAACATTCTACAAGGTAATATTTTGTTCTGGAGGCCCAGTGAAAAACTTTCGAAAGAAAAATATCTAGAAGTCTAGGTTATGGTTACACATGGAAGGAGTTTTCTCTGCTTGCCAAGACAGGACCTGACACAGAGTGCTCAATAAATATTTGTTAAATGAACTGTTTTCTCTCTTTTGGCTTCAACCACTAACGGTTAACTTCATGCTTAATCAGCGTCCCTGTGGAAGAGCAAGGAAGGAAAAGCAGTGAAGCCTACTCCCGTTTAGGGCTACTGCTTCTCCACCTGATACCCAAAGTGAAGGGAGGCTTTCCTGGGCCTTGTGTTGAGCAGCCTTAATTGTTTCCACTCATTATGAACAGGTAAAAATACAAAAATGTACTTTTTAAAAAGTAAAAATATAAAAAAATATTTAAAAGACAGCCTACATATCTTTTTTATTAGCAATTTTTAAAATCAACTGCTGTCAGAAAGCTAAAGTGATACGTACTCTGCAGCACTGATTCTTGTGTTTGAATCCTTCCATTTGAAAATCTGATGCAAAGTTATATTTATCTCCCCAGAAATATGTATATGTACACACACACACACACACACAGGGTTGGCCAAAAAGGTTCATTTGGGTTTTAAAAACCCGAATGAACCTTTTTGGCCAACCCAATAAATTTCTGCATATAAATTAAGAAGTTCCAAATCCCTCTGAAACCAGCAAAAGGGATCCAGGTTACGAAGTGCTTTTCTTCAATATACAGAGCACAGGGCTATTGGTCTAGGGGATACGGTTATTTTTCCTTTTTAACATATGCAAGTAGTGAACAGCTTAGGGATACTGATGGAAATTTTAATAAATGCTATGAAGGAGGTTTTATGTGCAAACCTAATTGACTATTGGTGATCCTTGTCCCTATTGTTTTTAGTAACTGAGTCAGATTAAATTATTCAAAACTAGCACTATAAAGAGATACTTAAAATGGCAAACCTCCTAAACCAGACAAGTCCATACAAAGGAAAGGGAGATTACACAAGGATATGTGATATCCCTAAATGCCACAAGAGATCAGCCAGTCTTCATCTGACCTTGACAGAAACTTAACATTTAGGATTTTAAAGTGAGAGGCACCAAGAGTGGAGACTTAAGAAGAAAAAAAAATCGGGGTCAGGGAGACAATAAACATCGTCTGTTGTTGATCTAAACATTTCAATACTTGCCTTCTGTTTAATCTGAAACACTCCGGAAAGAAAACATATGTGAGAACCAGCTTTCAGAAAACATTTGATTAAAAATAGTTACACTTACATCAGCTGTGTTTCAAGTTGTGGTCCACTGCATTTGATATTTATAACTAAAGAGAAAATAAGAATACCGACTGGTCAGCTACTCGTATTTTAGAACCAAGGTCGCTGACAGCTCTCTGGTTGGAGTGGGCCAAGCCGGAGGATGTCACATCGGCTGAGGATGGGGGCTTTCTGGCCACTCTGGGAGAGAATCAGTGAGGGTTTCTGAAGCCCCGTGGGGCTGTTCCTCCTGGCAACTTTCCACCTCTGCGAAGAGGAAGGGAGTTTGGTTAATAAAAAAAATCTCATGAATAACTTTCGGGAAAGAGGGAAATGAGCCTTCCCTGGCACTCCTTGCTGAGTCAAAAACAGGCAGTGACAGGCTTGGCCTCGAGGAAGGCACTCGTGCTTTTCTGCCAGCCTCTCCCATTTGGAGCTCCATGACGAAATTAGAACTGAGGAAACTTTAAAGGAGAACTTGGTAGGACTGTAAAATAGATTATTAAATGTTTAACAACAGGAAAGCTTTCCTTTAAAGGGGGCAAGATACATATTTCTGCATCTTTATTTTTACGTATTTATGCAAGTTCGTCTGCATATTTTCCCTAGATTTTCTCTGAATATTATTATTATTTTCTTCCTGTAGAAGTCAGATTAAATTCCACATTGTCAATGGATAAATTTTATCTGAATAATAAAGAAGAAATCAATAGAATCAAAGTGAAACTGAAAGTGTTAGTCACTCAGTCGTGTCCAACCCTTTGCGACCCCAAGAACTGTAGCCCACCAGGCTCCTCTGTCCACGGAATTCTCCAGGCAAGAATACTGGAGTGGGTTGCCATTACCTTCTCCAGGGGATCTTTCCCCTGCCAGGGATGGAACCCGGGTCTGCCACATTGCACGCAGACTCTTAACCATCTGAACCACCAGGGGAGCCTCTAATAGAATTAAAGTGAACACTAATCCTCAGTGGATCCCAGTCTTAACTCTTATTTGTCCTGGAAAAAAAAAAAAGCTACCAGGTATAATAGAAAAATTGAGTTGAAACCAGAAAAAAATTTCTATCTGAGATGGAAAGTTCAGAGCAGCAGTGATTTACCTATGAAGAACAAGGAAAAGTGATCAATGGGTGGGGCTTGAGCAATAACTATGTTTTATTTTAGAAAGAGATCAGAAGCAAATATGGTAAAATGTTAATACAGTTGGCCCTCTGTATCCTCAGGTTCCACATTCGTTATTCAACCAACTGCAGACGGAAAAAATATGTTTTAAATTCCAGAAAGTTTCAAAAAGTAAAATAAATTTGCTGCATGCTGGTAACTATTTATATAGTATTTACATTGTATGAGGCATTAAAATAATCTGGAGATGGTTAAAACATACAGAAGGATGTGCATAGATTATACGCAAATACTGCTGCATTTTATAAAAGGAACTTGAGCATCCATGAATTATGGCATCTGTGGGGATCCTAGAAACAATCCTCCAGGATACTGAGTGATGACTGTTGCTATTAAATCAGGTAGTGGTATATGGTGTCCTCTACATCAATTTTTAAATGTTCTATACACATGGAATTTTTTATAATTAAAACAATGTTTTAAAAAGAATGTGAAAACTCTTGAAAGCTAAATGGCATCCTCTGACACGAAAGAAACATGCAGAACACCAGATGGCTCAATAGCCCTAATCCTAGAAATAATCTCAACATAGTAAGAGTGTGTCTAAGCCTAGCCTACACCCAGCTTATTGGAAATGGGGTTTTAAGCATGGGACAAAATTCCAGTAGCAAATGGAGAACTGGAGTAGACTCTTTAAGAGTTGGTTTTAAAATGGTTTAACTTTAGGTATCATATTTGGACAATCAGCAAGAGACAAACCCAAGCAGGATATATGTTTACAAGTTCTATAAACCACAGCTAGGGGTCTGCAGCCCCCAAACCACAGCCAGTCCCCATAGCTTTGGGGCTGGCCGTCAGCACTTCACTGCTCCTGTGTGAGACCGAGTGCATGCTGAACCACCAGTGTTCCAGGGGCCTCTCCAGGACATGGTATGTTTCCCAGAGGCATGATGAGAAGAGAAAGAATGAGGCTAGAGGAGAGAGAGGGAGGTAAGAAGCTACAGAGGAGAAAAGGCAGAGCCTAGAACATTCCACTCTTAAGCCTGAACAAATATACTTTAATAAACATGTATCATATGTAAATTTCAGAAATATCATTTCCTTCCTGCAAATGTAAATGCTCTCCCTCTGAAGTTCCTGCAGAAATGGGATTTGGGGAAGAGTGTGGGGGCACTGTCCATTACACCTCCCTCTATGGGAAGGGAGGCTGAGGACCACTGCACAGATGTTCTCATTGCCCTCACACAGTGGCTACACAGGTTTACAACCTCGACTGAAACCATCTCCACTTTCACTTTCTCTTCTGTAACAGTTTACAACAGAGAACCAGCAGAACTCCTATGTTGGGTATGCAGTTACCATAGGATATGGAATGTTCAGGATATGTTTTTTCTTCTCTTTTCTATCTTTCTCCTGAATGTCCAGGCACACTAACTCAGACATTCTAGAAGAAATTATAGAGTCACCATGATCATCTTGAAAATAAACATCTAATAATCAGGAAAAGTATATATGTTTGCAAAATAACAGACTTAGGCAAGAACCCGGGTCTCCCGCATTGTAGATAGGCGCTTTACCGTCTGAGCCACCAGGGAAGTCCTCTCCTATAACCTATGAGCTACTGTATTATATAGCAGAAAAGTGTGCAAAGAAGAAGGGTTTAAGGTTGATTAGACGTTGCGTCTAGATCAGTGGTGCTCAAGCAGGGTGATTCTGCCCCTCCAGGACATACGGCAATGTCTGGAGACATTGTTTGGTTGTCACAACTATAGTGCTATTGGCATCTAGTGGGTATAAGTCAGGGATGCTGCTGAATACCCTCCAATGAACTGGAAAACCTTCCAAAGCATGAAGTCTTCTCACCCAAAACATTAGTAGTGATGAGTGTGAGAAACCCTGATCGAGCTGTATCTGTCACACAACTTCTCTTGCAGCCTCACATGGAGCGGGTGCTTAGTGAACTGCTGCAGACACGTATGATTGTGACGATCCTCCCGATAAAGATACACACTGAGAGCAATTCCTTCCTTTGCCTAAATTTTACATGTAAGAGGGATTTATATCCCTTTGTAAACCAAAAGCTCACCCTTGACCATCCTTTGTAAAAAAGATTATTAAAAGTGATATTGGAAGAAGAGCTCTGGAAAAACTACCTTGTGATTGACTCGCTCTTCTCCCCATATCAGCTCTTCTGATTAAGAGTTTCTATGATAAATAAAATTACTTCCTTTAACTATTACAAACTTTCAGTGAATGATGACAGGCTAAGAGAACAATGATAGTTTGTAACAGACTCTCTGAACTGCTCTGTTTTCTTACAATTGGATTAAATGCTTAATAAATATATGTTGAATTAGTGAATAAAAAAATTGGGTGAAATAGTGAAGCTGCAGCTGAAGGTCAATAATGACTAATCATACACATTTATATTTTGACTTCCTTAGTATTAGCTGTTTACATATCTAGATTTCCCAGTAAGTATTAAACTCCTTGATATATAAACTATGATTTGAGAAGAACATCGAATACCCACTAGGTTGTTTTATTTCTAGACTATTTTGTAAATGTGAGGCATCAACCACTACATGAGAAGGATGTATGAAGACTGACCATAATAGTATATATAAAGTTTTTCCACTGGGTAACAAATCTGTAACAAAGTTACTATGTATCTTTTAGTATCAAGAACTGTTACTTAGTTACAAAAGACTAGAGCAATACAAGTCAACACTTGACAATACTGTAATTTATATTTGTTTGTACACAGTCCAGAAAAAAACTGCCAGTTTTACTCTAAATGCTAATTCTTCAGTAATTACAATCATAATCAGTGTCAATGCCCATAATATGTATCACACATATGAACACATACAGTATTTATGTACAGGACACACAGACACGTTAAAAACATGTACTGGATTTGACTCCCTGATACCTGAGTACCCATTATTCCTGAGCTCCTCTCTCTTGCTGCCCAGAGTTATAATTCTGTGTCTTATCTTACTGCCATCCTCCCATGTCCAGTTCCCTAGGTCTCTGCTCCCAGTCTCCCAAATGCACGTGCTCCACATGACAGTTCAATAAGCAAGAGTCTGCTGCAGGATGACAAGCCACCAGTCCTGTGAGGACCACAAAGCTCCCCTTTAAGAGCCTCGGTTTCCTCACAGGTATTAAGACTTTTTACCTACCAGGGCTGTTACGAGGATAGAAAAGATAATGTATGTAGGTTTCAGTTCCGTTCAGTCGCTCAGTCGTGTCCAATTCTTTGTGACCCTATGAACCACAGCACTCTAGGCTTCCCTGTCCATCACCAACTCCCAGAGTTTACCCAAACTCATGTCCATTGAGTGGGTGATGCCATCCAACCATCTCATCCTCTGTTGTCCCCTTCTTCTCCCGGCCTCAATCTTTCCCAGCATCAGGGTCTTTTCCAATGAGTCAGCTCTTTGCATCAGGTGGCCAAAACATTGGAGTTTCAGCCTTAGCAACAGTCCTTCCAATGAACACCCAGGGCTGATCTCCTTTAGGATGGACTGGTCGGATCTCCTTGCAGTCCAAGGGACTCTCAAGAGTCTTCTCCAACACCACAGATCAAAACCATCAATTTTTCTGCACTCAGCTTTCTTTACAGTCCAACTCTCACATCCATACATGACTACTGGAAAAACCATAGCCTTGACTAGATGGACCTTTGTTGACAAAGTATGTCTGCTTTTTAATATGCTGTCTAGTTCAGTCATAACTTTCCTTCCAAGGAGGAAATGTATGTAAAACACTTGGCAAATCTTTGGTGCTTAATCAATGCTAATCCCCTTGTTTTATTGCTGTTCTTATTTCCTCATTCAGATTCTAAAGGACCAGAGACCATAAATCTGTGGCTAAACCCGTATTTATCCTGACTAATAATCCTGAACAGGAAACACATCTTTCATTTCACACAAGAGCTCGGATAGGAGACTTAAAATGCGAACACAATGGATAGGACTAATACTGCAATATTACTCAAGAGGTAAAGAATCAAGGGTTTTGTTTTGGACCAGAGGTAAGAAATTAGAAAGGCCTGGGCCTAGAAGTGCGCCATGAAGAGACGGAGGAAACAAAATGCGAGGCTGGCAAAACCAAAGACCGGTTTCTTTGATATCACAATTTTACTAAGGGTCTATCTTGTACAGATGAAAATGTTTATAAAAGATGAAACTGCAATATTTGACTGGTTTACCTGCAAAACTGTGAGTCAGTCTATGAAACATGACATCACATTACAAAAATAAAAAACTCAAGCTACCTCAGAGGAAGATATTCTCAATTAAATACAAAGAAAGAAAAAGAACCTGAAGAAGTAGAAAAAGCTCAACTAAGCCCACCATAGCATGTCATGAAGCAGTGTGTCCCAAGGACCATCACGTGTAGATGAGCAGTTGCTCAAGCAGAGGCCCTTCTGGACCACTGAGATACATTTTCTCGTCCAACCTTTAGACGACTACAAAGCACAGACAATGAACAAGTCTGCATTTTGCACATCCAGGTACTGAGGTTTAGAAGTGCTGGATAACTCAGTTAAAGGCACACAGCTGGTAGCAGAGTCTGGATCAGAATTCGTGATCTGAGGTATTCTACTATATAATCCACACACTCAGTCATCTGAGTCTTGTGTTTTTGCTAGATCTCTAAAGAGCTGAAGTTGAGCACTCTCTCAAAGCATTTTCAAGTCTTAGGAAGTATACAACTAAACAAATTTTTAAGATAATCAAGAAATAATAAAAGTTCTGTTAATGTTGAGATAAATTTTACTAAATGGAAATATTAACAGTTTTAGAATCTGTCACTTCTATTGCTATGAGACATATTTCTACATAAATATTATAAATCATCATGTGAACATTTCAGCTTATAAGCAGAGGCAAATGGTAGTTATTTAAAGCATTCCTTTCTTTTGCTCCGAGGACACCAAATCTTCCAGAATTCACATGGAAAGACATCACAAACTTACTTTGACCTGAGGGTAGGACTTCTTGTTCTTTTCACTAGACGCACCGGGGAGTCCTCCATGGGAGGGGCCTTCACACACATAACGGAAACGAAATCCTCTCTGCAAAGGTGAACACAGGTGAACAAGTTTGAGGAATACCTACTAAAAACTTATAGGGACAAAATTACACCCATATTTTATATTCTTGTGTGTATTAGAGGAGACACAAACTGTGAAAGAGGACTGTATATGAGAATCACCTCTCCCCATAACCTTGTCATGAATATTGATGTTAACTGATATTTGGGCCCTGAGCTGCGGCTTAAAAGCCAGGTCCCTGGCCCTGCAGAAGCTCTCCTCCTGTGCTATGTGGAGCGTAAACTGCTGCAGACTTTAGGCCTAAGGGCTCGACATGCTACAGCTTGCCTGCATCAGAGTTTCCTCATCTCACATTACTTCTGCCAAGCTCTGAAACTGGCCATATGACTCAAAGTTAAGCTTCTCTGACTCTTATTTAAAGGCATTCCTTTACCTACTCTGATGACAGTTGGTTCAGGAGGGAATACAGAAATGTCTTGTTAAATATACCCCATCAGGGTTACAGAACACAGCCTATGCAAGCCCGCACATCTGATCAGTAACTCTCAACAGTTCAGAAGGTAAGAAGTTTCAATTTAAGATTGTTAATACTATCAAGTTCAAGCTGGATATATTAACTGTCCTGAATGGATCCAAACCCAGAGAGTCCCTTTATATATTAACTCAAGAATTTTTATAGACACAGTAGTATCAACTAGGAATTCGCAAGAAGCCTTTACTATGCGGGCTGATAAACACATGAGTTCCATGTATTTTTTTTTATACAAGTAAGAAGATTAGACCAGACCATATTCAAGGTCTAGTCCAGTTTTAACATTTTATGACTTAGGAAGCTAACAGTTGTAATTGTGCATATTTGCATACCAAAAATAAAACAAGGACATTTATGAGAATGGCTCTCATCATCATATGAAGGGAGATTTGAACATTTTTCCTGAAAGACTCAGCTTTATAAAGATATCAAACAATTTGTGGTAGTGTTAGTTTATACAGTCTCTTGACCAGATGGTCTTCTGTTTTTCAAATACGCCCTTTAATGAAAAGAATATGTTAATACACTTTAAGGAACATTCTCACCTTTCATTTATCTTGTTGTGGGACTGACTTCATATAAACAGTGCTAGATCCTCAGGCCCGCAGAGGCTCCGCACACCACTACTGGTTAGTGGGGGCTTTCTACCTTGCACACTGGACAGTGGAGCTCAGTGAACATACAGGTTTTGATGGCTTTGAGCTAATGGATCAATGTAAAATTTCTGCCCTCCTTAGACTGAACTTCATTTCACTATGCCCCGTAGGGTCTTGAAAAACAGCCTGAGGTTCAGGGAAAGCACCTGGAATTGTTTCTAAATTCTGTGAGACTTTTCTAATTTCCAAAGAGGACCAGTCTAAAGCATCTTTTATGGGACCAGTGAGACCTGATGTAAATTCCCTAAGGGAGGAAGATACCTTACGTCACACATGGGTCTGGGGTATATGATCAACTCTTTAAAGTGGGACCTAAAACAACTCTTGAAAAGGGCTCCTTAGGTGACCCCAAACATCAACACCTGGAAAGCCTTCTGAGATAAGATTAGTGATTTGAAGTTGACTCTCCTTGTTTTGCTTCTCAAAAATTCGAACTAAAAAATGTTACAAATTCAGCCCTATACCTTTTATAGTTGAAGGCTGTTAGCGTATTTTCAATAATTAAATGAAATTTCTAAAAGCATGAAAAAGCAACAGTCAGCCTCCAGAACTGGCTAACCATAAAATAGGGATTTACTTGACTGCTAATCGGTTTAAACACAACTTCAGCTTTTAAACAATATTAGATAATTAGTACTTAATAATATGCAACAGAACTAGCTATCCTAAAGATTAGTCGTAGTCTATGCTATGACTCATCTCTTTCAAAGCTGGGGAAAATTGTGGCAGAGACTCCAAAGAAAAAAGAAAATTTTTCTAAATTTTATTTTTAAAACAATCAAGTAATTCATTATTTTTAATCATAAAGTTACTTTAGAACAGTTGGAGAAATATATACTTATACTATTATATCTTATTGGGAGTGGTGTTCAGTAAAATATGAGTAAAGGGACCTATTTTAATACCTTGCTTATCATTTGAAAAACAACATATATCATTCATAGTTGGATAAAAGTATCTAAACTTCTATGCAAAGGAATTTATAACCTGAAGATAGAAATTTATCTTTTTTTTTAAAGGAAACTAGGATGTCTTCAAATGCATAGTCTGGCTGCATTTCAGATTCTAAAGTTTTGAGATTAAAGGTTTACCAATCCACAGCCATTCATCTCAGTAACTCCACTTGCTTAAAATGAGTCATCAACCTCAAAGGCAAGGCTCCATCCATCCGGTCAGAAAGTCTGACTTCAATACAACCTTCTTACTTTCACTGGAGTCAGACATCACAATATTACAGTTTGGTAAGCAAGCACATTGATTTACTCAGATAAGCTTTAACACATCCACCAACAGTGAATTAAATTTTGAAACTACATAACTCATCCTTCAGATAAATCATAAACGTCAATTTTTCCTTATGAGTATTGACCCACAGTAAGAAACTTCATTTTTAAAACCTTATGGTAGTGTTATACTTATGAAAATGAGTATTTGAAAAACACATTTTGCCTAGTATGCAGACAAATAAATTTTAGTTGATTTCTTGGTTTCGCGGATTATCCGGAAATTTCCCAGGAGGCCAGGTAACACTGCACAGGATGTTAGGGGATAAACTTCCACTGGGAGCATCCTTTGAGAAAACTGGTGGCCTCCTGTGAGAACTCGTTGATAGGGAATTGGGAATGGAGATAAAGCAAAGTCATGTCGGCAGCCTATGGACTCAGGGTGTGTTGCCCGTGAGCCAGGAAAACAATGTCCCAAAGTCTCACATGGTATTCCAGTCCCCACACCAAAAACTTTTATCAAAGTTCAACCTCATAAGTGTAGTCTATTTGGTCATAGATAAGATACTGATATCCTTTATATTCTGACCCAAACCCAAATACATATGTAATACCATGATTACAGTAACCACATACATACTTGAAGATCTTGACCTAGTTAGTATTTGTTAAGTGTTACACAATGCAAAAGTGTTACGCTTACTTGCCTGAGCTACTAAAACCATTTAGGAAAAGTACTGGGGATATAGCTGCAAGAAAGCAGGCACACGCATCCTCAGTCTCACACATTTGTGATAATATGCATATCCAGTCAGAGATCTACTAACTTTGTCCTCATTCTGCAGAGGACTATACCATTACTTCATCCCTTAATGACTATGGGAAGATATTAAAGATTCTCTTCCCTCCTCTTTCATAGCACTGGTCCCATCCAATTTCCAATAAATATTTATTTACCCACAGGGACACGGTAAGGAAGCCATTTCAATTTCCAGGTATCCTCTATAAATAATAGTAGTAAGAGGAAAGTGAAAGTGAAATCCCTGCGACCACGCAGACTGTAGCCCACCAGGCTCCTCTGTCCATGGAAATCTCCAGGCAAGAATACTGGAGTGGACTGCTGTGCCCTCCTCCAGGGGATCTTTCCGACCCAGGGATCAAACCGTAGTCTCCCACGTTGCAGGCACGTTCTTTACTGTCTGAGCCGCCAGGGAAGGGCCTGATAAAATAAAATGCTCCTCTCCTGACTCCAAAGAGGGTCGATCTAAAGTTAATACCCGAGAGAACTTGACTGTCTATTCTAGGACTTTATCTACACCCCACTGGTACTTTTAGTATCTTAGGTTACATGTTCCAAATAGCAAAGGCGGCAGCTCCTAAGGATGGAGAAAGACTCAGAAGCACTGATGTGCAGGGACATGGTGGAAGCACCTGACTCAGTATATGTGAATTGTGTGTATGTGTATTTCCTCACACATGAAAAAAAGTGGAGATAACCTACATCTCTTCTAGGAGTGGCTGGTAAGTCAAAGTGTTGGAGATCATGGGATACCATGGATCGATACTTAAGTTTTATAGAACTATGTACTGAGGTTCAGGACAGTCTGAACAATGACTAAGAGAAAAGGAAAGTGGATGATAAAGTTGTTACATAATTTGGCAGGTTGTTGATCTTCTAGATAAGCTATTTCCTTTGTAAAATTCATTTGCTATTTTATTCAGTGCTTGAGGTATTATTAAGACTTACGGATCTAACAATTAAAGAGAAATTCCCACCCCTTTAATCTTCTTACCTGTTTAGGTTGCTCTAATATTTGAAGGTATGGGCCATCTGCTAAAAAACAAAACAACAAACAGAAACCAAAAGAAACTGTGAGGCTTCTCAAATTTGGTAAAAAAAAAAAAAATATATATATATATATATGTATATATATACAAAGCAAAACTGAAATTATGTTTTTAAACAGAGGCTTCAAATAAATGTTTTAGCTAAAATTCCACAAGGTATATCTTCTTTTGAATATTAAATTTATCCTTATTTAATAACAGTTTTACACCATTAGAGAGAACCATACCATCTAGAGGTCTGTTCAGTGGTGATGGCACCTTGCACAAGCCAACAAAAGGCATGACGTCTGGCAAGAATTAAGACGTCAACAACCTTCACAATCATGTCTACTAACAAAGCATTTTTAATAATGACACAAATACCAATTAAAAGCAGCAACCACTTCCTGGTCACTGTGAAATTTTCTTTTGCCATCACATCACCATACTGACTTCCATTCTTCACAAGAGAATGTGCCTAATATGAAATTACAAGAGACTGAGCCAGGCTCTCTGCTCTTCCTTACACCAAGTGTGGGTCCTGGTCAATACCTGAATCCACAAGTGCTACCCTCACTCCCTAACTCCCATGTTTAATTTGGTCCATCAGACATGGTAGATTCTTATTCTTTTGATGTCTGTGTACAATTTTTGAATATTCTACTTTCACATAAACTCTGTTCAAAAATAAGCATTTCATAAAATTCTGAAAATAATTTAGATGGATGTACACCAACTAATAAGAACAAAGATTACTAGGAGCTTAGTGATAGCCTGACTATACCCGAGTTTAGAAACTCAAAGGAAAATCAAAACCTCTGACAGTATAAATACAAATTTATTCAATATGATAAAGTCCCTAAGCTTCCCAGATGGTTTGTATGTCATGTCAAAAGCACAGTAACCCATAGCTCTGTGATACACAAAGGCTCATGGTGTTTCTCACTTTTTTGAATGTAAATTTAAATGGTACTAAAAAAATCCTAGGAGGATGCTTCTGTGTCCATTTCAATCTTCACTGTCTCTAGGCCAGAAGTTCAAGACTTATTATTTTAGATAAATAAATGTATGAAGAAGAGCTAAACTTTCAGGTTGAAATTAAAAATAAACTATAACTTGAGAGGATTTATTTTTATTTTCAGCACTATGGTGAATCAGGATAAGGCAGAGAACTGTAGGAAACTAAGGTATAATTATTTCCTGTTATTATTCAAGACGTTTACAAGGAAGTCAATTGAAAAACAACTGAATTTGAACTGAAGCATACACAAGAAAAGAAAAAAGGGTAGAGACTGACCAATGCTATATAATTTAGGTAAATTATCTTCCTTTTTCTGTCTGAAATTAGTTCCTGGACATATTCAACTCTTTTTTAGAAAAGAAACTGTTAGAACTTTAAAATTCTAAAATGTGTCTAGAATTTAATTTCTAAGGAGATAAAACTGATTAGAAACATAAATATTTTCACACTGCTAAATAAGGTCTATACAACATTTCAACAAATCTACTCATAAACATTCTCTCTAGAAAACTAAATGAACATATGAAGATGAAAAGTCTTTAAGAAAGCAACATTTGACAACAAGGTCCTACTATACAGTATAGGGAACTATATTCAATATCCTGTGATAAACCAAAATGGAAAATATGGAAAAATGTATACATATGTATAACTGAATCACTCTGCTGTACAGCAGATATTAACACAACATTGTAAATCAAATATACTTTAGCAAAAAAAAAATGAAGCAACATTTGGATACCACGGAAAATACAGAGGAATTGGAGCACATTTATATCAGACTTCAAGCCTCTCGCTTCTTAGTAACTCTTTGAAAAATACTTGAAATCTTGCTATTATTTTTGCTGTATGGTTTAATTTCTTCTAAATACATGAAATACTAAGGCTTGGTAACTCTATTAGTGAAAAGGGACCATTTTTCTCTTTCAGGAAATACACTCAAACGTTAAATCAACTAGAAAATGAGATTTGCTATGCAAATATTTGTTTTAATGCCAATTTTCTCTGGCTGCATTTCCATGCCATGAATTGACATCCTACTGTGTAGAGTAATGTAAATTACAGCATGATGTTATAGGCCTAGCAGTTGTGCCATATCTCGCAGAGGTTTCAACAAGTAGCATGGTTTTAGATTTCAAGAAATAGAGAAGATAAAACAGTCCATATGAAAATTACAAGTTAATATTGGTTTATATAACCTCTCTATTCCTTTAAAATGTGAATAAAACATCCATAAATCTTGGTTTATAAAAAACTGAACTATGCCATCGCAATGCAGAGGGAACGTGTATGTGACAATAAAAAATGACGAGGTAATAACTGGAAAATACAATTTTGAGGTATAATTGTAAAAGTTTTTCTAATGTTGCGTGCATGCCAAGTTGCTTCAGTCGTGTCTGATTCTTTGCAATTCTAAGGACTGTAGCCCGCAAGGCTCCTCTATTCATGGGATTAACCAGGCAAGAATACTGGGGTGGGTTGCCATGCCTTCCCTCCAGGGTATCTTCCTGATCCAGGGATCGAACCAGCATTGGCAGGCAAGTTCTTTACACCGACTGCCACCTGGGAAGCCTTTTTCTAATGTTATGGCTAAATAATTACTACAACATGAAACTCTGACTACAGAATACTTACTGAGCTGGTTCTTTTGATAACCTTATTTCTATCTCCATAAATTTGATGAAATAAAAACATTAGGAAATCTTTTGCATCAGGATACTGTTTGGCATCTATAAGCCATTAAATGGAAATGTATATGTTTCCTGAAGGCAGTAACTTTTATGTTTTCAATAAAGCATCAAAACCAAGAAAAAGACTTTGATCCCCAGAATAAGAAGTTCACAGAAAACACAGAAGCTACCAAGACATTTAGTTGTTCACAGGAAGCTGATCTAGAGCTTATTTTGGACAACACTTGACATCTCCGCTATGACCTGTGGGGTAAAGAAAGGCCTCAGCAATACACTTAGTGAAGCTAATGAAGCTGAAGATTTAGCAGATTTATTTTTTCCCCTTGCATGAACTCCTAGAAATAATAGATATAAAAATGCAAAAAAACACCTGATTTAAAAAATGAACAGTAAGTACAAAGTAACAACAGCAATTTTAAATGACAATGATACAAATTGCACAAAGTCTCCCATTGAGGATAAGCAAGTCCATGGTAAATAGAATATCTGATGTACTTCAGTAATTACAAAACTCTCTTTTATTCAACTTCCAAAATTTACTCACACAGCTTTTGAACATCTGTTAAGTCCCTCTGGTGATGTGAGGAATACATAAAAAGAGCTATCACAGCAAGCTTACATAAAAAGCAGTAAATAAAAACAGAGACTGATTTTTAAAAAATCATTCACATGAGATTAAATAACTTGTTGATGGGGATAATTAACAGTCATGTTAAGAGGATGGATGATTATCATTAGTTTATCCAATTGGTCAGAACATAAAGCAAGAAGTTTTTTAAAAAGATAATTTTTCTACTAAGATTATTTTTATGACTTTTGTACAATTTATGTTCCCGGTGTGTGGTATACTATACACAATAGGTACTCAAGCAAGTATTTTGGGAATAGATCTGGGAGTTGAGACTGCCTCATGTGCCTGGGGCAAAGGAAACAGGAGTTACAAAAACCCCAGAGATAACAAGATTGGGCAAAAGGAAAAAAATCCCACACAGTAAAGAAGTTCCTTTTGAGCTGTGCTAGCAGATATTAGCAACAATTATCAGTATACAATGGGTTGCTGCTGCTGCTGTTGCTGCTAAGTCGCTTCAGTCGTGTCCGACTCCATGTGACCCCATAGACAGCAGCCCACCAGGCTCCCCCATCCCTGGGATTCTCCAGGCAAGAGCACTGGAGTGGGTTGCCATTTCCTTCTCCAATGCATGAAAGTGAAAAGTGAAAGTGAAGTCACTCAGTCGTGTCCAATTCTTAGCAACCCCACAGACCGTAGCCTACCAGGCTCCTCTGTCCATGGGATTTTCCAGGCAAGAGTACTGGAGTGGGTTGCCATTGCCTTCTCTGATACAATGGGTAACTGGAATCAAACATGTTTGTGCAAATGTAGTCCAAAAAAGTATGCTGAAAACTGACTTTTAAAACATAAATCACCATTTCCTTTCTAGGTAACTCACTGACTTCATAAAAGAGTATATAAAAAAATAAAATTTTAGAAAAAGCAAAATGATAGGCAAGAGATGAAGAATTTTCTTACCTGTTGGCAGTGGCATCTCCGGTTGAAATAATTCTGGACTAAACATTGTATGATTCAGAGGATCCAGATGAAACATCTACAAAAAGGAAAATTTAAATATTTCAATCATTACTTTCCCAACACTGTATTAAAAACCTGAAAAACCTAAAACTTAATTATAGGAACAAAAACTAAAAACAAAAACCTGAAAATATTTTAAAGCAGAATTTAAAAAATATGCTCAGGAAACCTAACTAAATTCTCGCGTGTACAGAACTTTACATGGGGTTGGGCTATGGTTGTGTGACAAAGGGATTTCAGAAGAACAACCCAGGTGTACAGTCCACGGAGATAAGGACCTAGTGTAGTGTGCTTACTGGTATATCTGCAGGGTCCGGTGTATATTTGAGTAGGTACTTAAATATTTGTTGAATAAATGATTTAAAGCTTATACTCTCTTAGAAATATAAACATGAGAATATAATCCTAGAAATCTGTATTTCTTTTACAATGGTAAATAAACTCCTCTAGCATCCAATTGCAAATCCCGAAAGATTCAGACAGTGAGAGCCCTGGAACAATTTATAGAAAAATTCAAAATATAACTTAGTCCAAAAGGCAGATTAACTGAGCACTGAGCTCCCTCATCTTTTTTTTTCCAATCTTTATTTACCTAGCATAATGAAAATACCTGGAATTTAGTGGGTTTGATATGCTGAATAACAGCTCCCCCAAGGACACCCACATCCCTACCCCTAGAACCTGGAATGTTGTCTCCTATAGCAAAAGGGATTTTACAAATGAATACAGAGATGGGGAGATTAGTCTGAATTATCCAGGACGGGCCTGATGGAGGGATGCAAGAGATTAAGTGAATGGTAGGAGATGTAACAATGGAAATAGGAGGCTAACGTGATGGAAGGGGTTGGGTCACAGGCCAAAAAAAGGCAAGCAGCCTCTAGATGTTCAAAAAGGTAAAGAAAACTTTCAGAAGGAATACAGCTCTGCCAAACCTTGATTATGGACTTCTGACCTCCAGACTGTAAGAGAATTAATTTGTGTTTTTTAAGTTGCTAAATCTGTGGCAATTGGTTACAGGTGCACCAGAAAACCAATACAGTGGGTAAACAACATATTGTGATTGAATTATAATCTATCTTGAAATGTTACTAAAAATGACTTATCCCAAGAGTAACATTTCCTTCCTACTTAGTTCATTCAGGATTTAAAATTTGTATTTCTGAGTTTCGTATTTATTTCAGTCTAAATAAGTCATCTATGAAATGTCTATGGACAGCATAGAAATCAAACACACTTCAGCTTTTATAATACACTAGTTAGTAAATGTGCTCAATCAGGCATTAAAAATAAACACCAATATTTTACTCCTTTTCTTTACTAGTATATTATTGGACATTCTTGGATACCTAAGAATCTATCAACAGTATGTCTAGTTAAAATCAAGACTAAGAAACAGCGTTTAAACAAAGAACGCTTCAGATCCAGTCGTGAGGTATGCAAATTTTCAATTGAGGAACAATAAATGTGTTTCACATCAATGCTCAGGAGTAAAGTTCATCTACACTATTCACTGTTTGCTGAAAGGGAAATAAAGGAATGAAAAAACGTGTTGTTATAAAAATGGGCCCCATCTTATGGCGAGAATTTACCAGTCTCAGAGCAGAAAAGATGATCTAGCAGAACAAAAAACTTTCCTGTGGTCCTGCAGGAAATGACTGGTTAAAGGGCAAAAACTCTGATCTCAGGAGAGACACAGCCCTGCTTCAGACAAGAAGAGCAAAGTGGGGGTATGTGCTGCAGCTCACATGTGCATGGGTCAGGGGTGGGGAGTAAACCCCGAACACATTAAAATACTGAGGATCTCACTGAAGACATATAAACTTCAGGAAATATAAATTATTAATCTTGAGACAAGCGAGAAAAAACTCACACTTCAAGGACCTCTCTCTTAAAAAAATGGAAATATCAGAACATGTCCCCACCTCTGGTGCTGACAAAAATGCCCACAAAGAAAAGCTTTCGAAATTACGATTTTCAGCAGGTTTTACTCTTGTGTGGCATAAAGGGCTGTCTCTTGCTGATAGGATTTCCTGTGCATAGACAGGAAAGCATGGTTTAAAACCAAGCCAACCAACCCTAATGCTGGTTAGTGTTTGCCTTTGTTAGAGACGGCATATTAAAAGTGAAAGGTAAAGCACAGGTTTTTGATAATATGAGTAGCCAAATGTTTGTCATGCTGTAATCAGAGAAAATGCTGCTAGATTTATCTGTATCATTTGTACAATAAAATTCAAAAGCAGCATCTTAATATGAAAAGCAATGCATACTCATTCTTTCTAAATCAATGAGAACATTATGAAGAGTAATGAATGTGACATAAGTATTTTATTTAAAGAAGTAATACTAGATCCCTCAAAAAAACATTTCACTTTTGGCTTTCTGACTGATTCTTTGCATGCATCAATTTGGGAAATACATTTTTTTTATGTGGCTCAAGTGTGAAATGATTATGAAATTTGGACCAGATATCCTGGTACCCACTGCTCCCTCTCTTTGCCTAGCCTAGCAAACTACACATTTCAAATATCCGCGTACACAGCCTGCCTTTGGAACATCTGCATAACCATGCCCTTCTTCCCTCTCGACATCTGTGTTCCGCTGCACGCAGACTACTACTACAGTGTTCATTACCACAGGGAAACTATTCATGTCTCTGTCCCTCCTACTAGAAAAATGGCAGCTTCCTGAAATGTGTCACATTTTTGTATCCTTCCTTAGCCAATGTTCTGGTACATAGTGATGTCTCAATAAATAGATCAGGAGTGAATGAATGTCACTATTTTAAATACTCTTAATATTGCCATTGCAATCACCCTAGAGCCTGAAAACTGCTTCCAAATGGTTCATTACACATATATATACACACACTATACATAAATTTCTTTCTCTGTGTGTGTACACACACACATATACGTATAGAGCAAAATATGAACAACCAACAAAGATTTGCTGGACTATTCAACATTTCTATAGACTTGAAATTGACATTTTTCAAGTATGACATTAGGAGAAAGAAAAGGACACTAGTATCCCTTTATAATCGCTAACATAATGAACAGTTCCATGTCCTCAAAGCGCATTCATTGCCCATTATGTCTTTTAAACACCCCTGTACATGCGCATGGGGTGGGGTGGGGTGGAGGTGGGGGCGCTAAGTGATTTCTCAAGTTTTAAGAGCAGTCAGCACTTAGTAAAGATCTTTGAATTCTAACCTCTTTTCACTATACCAATCTGCCTCCTCATTAGATGAGTTTTAAATAAATACCTTGGCCTCCCCCCAAAATGATATGTTCAAGTCCTAACTCCTAATATCTGTGAATGCGACCTTACTTAAAAATAGGGTCTTTGCAGATGTGATCAAGTTGAGATGAGGTCATCCTGAAGAATGGGCCCTCAATCCACTGCCTGGTACTTTTATAAGAGAAAAGAGCGGGGGAGATTTGGGTATGGAGACAAAGAGAAGAAGGAATGTGCTGGAGAGGAGCAGCTACAAGCCGAGAAATGCCAAGGACTTCCAATGACCACCAGAAGCTAGGAGAGAAGCACAGGTTCTCCTTGAGAACTTCCAGAACCAACCAGTCCTGCTTCATCTTGCTTTTGAATTGCTTGCCTCCAGAACTGACAGGGAATATATATCTCTTGTTTTAAGTCACCCAGTTTGTGGTAATTTGTTACAGCAGCCCCAACAAACTAACATAGCAGCTATCATTTGACCAGTAGCATGTATAACTGTTATGCTACAAGAGTGTGACAGCAGGGACACTGTTGTTTTACATGGCATGTCCTCTAAGACCTTACGTAAAGGGACAAGAAAAACAATTTAAAAGAAATTTTTACCTCTTTTAAGAGTCTTCCTGATAGTTACTGTTGTTTATACTGTTGTAACAATTATTAGCAAGATTATTATACTACTTACTTGTTCATGTCCTCCCAAATATGGGTCGTCTTCTGCCATTCTGGAGCTGTGCATCAAAAGAATACAAAACCGAACTGTTAAGACTGGAATAAACCTTAAAAATTCCACTATGAAGGAGTAAACCGTATTATTTCAGTAAGACCAAATATAACCACCCCCCTCCCCCCTTTTTTTTAAGACCTTAGGAGGAAATACTATGTAGTTCCTCTTGGGAATCTAACAGTAGAAAGATTGCATAATCAAGGAATTACCACTTACGCATAACCCACAACCCTTATGTCAACCTCACAACAGTGTCCTGGAGTTTGGTACAGCTAGCCTTCATCCTCGGTACAGAAATCATGCCATTAGATTTCTTAGAGGCCATTTCTTTTTGTTACCATCCAGACTTAAAGGTTCACTGAGCTCTTTGTGTAGGTTATTTTCCAACCCTTCATGAATTCTGTCATGGTCCTGGAACTACCTCCCCACTTTCTACATGCCACTTGAGTTGAGAAACTCAGAGAGAGTCTATTTGGCTGTCGGGGGGCCGGTCAGTGCTTTGTACAGCACGAGGGGAGGACAGCCGCAGTGTGCAGTGCGCTGTCCTCTAGAACTCTCCGCTGTTTCAGGCCACTTCCTCTCACTGTCACAGCCGTACAGAAACAGTGATATGAAGTGTGCAATCAAAAGGCATGAACATAGCCTTTATTATCAAGGCTAGAGTCTCAGATTTACTCAACCCAGCCAGATGCCAATACATCAAAGGCCCTAGCCATCTTCTATTACCCAAAGGCCCTGACAAAAACGAACAGCCACATGACCAGATAGAAAACGTGTTTAAAATCACACTTCATTTGGATTTCCTTAACAAGTATTCATCATTATTTTAAATATGTATAGGTTAACTCTAGTTAACTGTAGTTAAATTTACTTAGATCAAATTTTACACATATTCCCTGAAAAAAATTAGAAGATTTAAAAACACACAGTTGAAAGTAAGTATTAATTTGAGGCTAATTTTTCTTTTTTTCTTTATGAAGTCTATAAAGCATTCAAGGGCACTTGAGCTGTCTGCAGCCCACTAGAATCTGTCCTCTCCTTTCCCACAGTAATAGACTTGTAGCTGGAAACACGCTCAGTCAGAGTACACCCCGTATGCCTGTGGAGTTAGGGACGGTCATCTGAAGAAACACTTGCCGGTGGCATGTCCGAACTATTTACTGTGTGCCATTTCCAGGACTGGGCTTAAAGTTCTTGATATCCTTCCTCTGTGTTTTTGTTTCTTCTCTTTCCCACTGTGGCTTCTACCACCTACATAATGATGAATGGCAGCTGAACGATGGTGATGTGAGAAAAGAAATCAGCTCCCCTGTTGCTTAACCCAGTGTACTGTTGAGTCTCTCTGTTAAAATGGTTTAGCCAGCACTCTAATGAATATTATCATCCAACGATTCAAAATCCCCTAAAGAGGGCTCCAGTCTCCAATGAGATCCTCTCCTACTACAGCACTCTATGACTGGGCAGGGGTCGGGGAGGCATTGGAGGGTTCCTTGTGGGATGCAGGACACGCCCAACTTCAACAAAGGGGAAAGAGCAGCTCTGAGTTCTACACAGCAAGAACTCCTACAGATTTGCAGGAAAAATATTTGTTGAAAACAAGAAACTGACTAACAAATTACAAAGAGCTGTAGTTGATTAAGGCCAGCTAAAAGGAGGAAAATTGACCTGATACAGTGAAGAATTAAGTCATTTGAAACTCAAGAGTTTTGCCACTGCTGGGTGTGTGACTGTGGATATATAACTAACCTACAGTGTCCTATGTTTCCTTATCTGCAATATGAGAGATTGTGACGGGGGACAGACCTTTGAAAGAAATAGAATTCTGCTTGGAATTTGTTAGCTAACAAATGCTTATTCAAAGAACAAGTCACCTACATCAGAACTCTTTTCATAAGTGGGGATTTTTAATATGGACTTCCATATATATTCAAATTAAAGATTCATTAGCATGATTTTCAGTTACATAAAGAATACTAGGGACTTTCCTGGTGGTCCAGAGGTTAAGATTTCATGCTCCAGTGTAGGGGCCCAAGTTCAATCCCTCATCAGGGAACTAAATCCCACATACCGCAACTAAAAGATCCCTCATGTCACAACTAAAGATCCTGCAACCAAGACCCAGAGCAACCAAGTGTGTGAAAGTCGCTCAGTCGTGTCCGACTCTTTGCAACCCCGTGAACCACACAGTCCATGAATTCTCCAGGCCAGAATACTGGAGTGAGTAGCCATTCCCTTCTCCAGGGGATCCTCCCAACCCAGGGATCGTACCCAACTAGGTCTCTCGCATTGCAAGCAGATTCTTTACCAGTTGAGCCACAAGGGAAGCCCAGCGCAACCAAGAGTTTCAATAAATATTAAAAAGAAGTAAATAAATATTAAAAAGAAAAGAATGATTGCAGATAGTCTTACACTGAAACACACGGCTAACACTGGTTACAACATTCCATGTGAAAAATTCTTATTCTCAGACCACCACAGAAGCCCTAGCTTCCAAGAAAAATATTAAGACCAATTTTTTTTTTTTTTTGCCTTTAATGTGGGCTCATCACCTGAATCCTCTAATCTTAGCCCACACTCTTCAGAAGCAAAAGGAGGCTGCTGGTTTGTTAAACTGACAAAACCTGTTCAGAATCTCGATTACACTGATTTTACATATATATTTAAACCTGTGGATGGTTTCCTGACCTTTGATTTAATGTAAGGTGGGCCTGACCCTAATTCTAAAAACGCAACTAAATCTACTTGATTAGAAATGACGCAGGGTTATTTATTATCATGATCACCACTGTAGTGAAAATCTCAAAGATCTCTAAATCAAATCACTGGAAAAAAACACACAATTACATAAGAGTCCTCCCTCCAATATCTTCCCTTTGATTTATGTACGAACCTGTACCAAAAGATCATAGTTTTAAAAGCCCAAAAGCAGCCGAAGGGATATGGATGATGGTTAAAATCTGAACTTGGCCTTTGTAAGACAGTTCCCTGTGAAGAGCTGAGGTAACAGTACCCTGGGAGTGATGTCAATGTTAATTCATGATTTAAAAATAAAATGTCAAATGAAACCAAGAATTATTTGGAAAGGATGAATCACTGAGTAATATTTGCATTAATTGTAAGAGCAGGTTTTATTTCAAAATTCTGAAATACCAACTAGGCCTTTGGAACTGAAGGATTAGGAAAGACCAGGGAAAGTCCCTACTTTCTTCCTGCTCCCCCAGCCCTTCCTCTCACTTTCCCTTTGCACACAGTTCTGTGCTTTTGAGGACGGACTCTGAAACAGAAACGGAGACACTGAACTGACTGTGAGAAGATGGGCCTAAACTCTGCATCTCTTCCCCTCAACAGCAAGCTTTCAGGAACATTTTCACACCATGGAAAGGGAAATAGAAAATGTAGATAGTTAGCAATAAATAAAATATCTCCCCCAGTGAACTGCTAGTATTTCTCACATGAGAGACTTATGTTATAACTGGCTAAGTTCTGAATATGTGGTGAGTTCTGCATGAAAGGCCTAATGGATTATTTTCTGCACATCTCTGACAATTCCACCACCAATATCAGAGGCTAGCACAAGGAGTTCTTAGTGAGGGCTGCAAAACCAAGGTTACAGGGTTGGATCATTAAGGGTAGAGTTGGCGGCACTCCCTTCCTTGTAACCAGGGGGGTTTTCCAGGATCAGATATATTCACACTCCTTGACCAGAGCCCACTGTAAGAAAATACATTCTATTTGACTTAATTAAAAATTATGACAATTTTTCACATCCATTAAAAGGACTGCACAATCTGCAGTTTGAAAAACAGAATCTTAGATGCCATTCAGAAGATGTGGTTAGGAATCAGAGATAGAAAGTGACTCCACTTTCAAATTTATTTTCAGTCATAATAGCACCATTGAGATTTAATTTTAGTACCTCATCTTGGATGAAATTACAAGAAAAAGAGTGACTTTTCATCATCTCTCTGTTGGATGATTAATTAATAAAAAGAAAGAATATACTGGAGCTTCTTTTCATGGAGTTTTTGGAGGAAACATGCTGCAAAATACATATACTACATATGTGAAACATTATATATGTACTACATATAATGTGAAATATTCAAATAAGAGTGTCTATTCACGCCACAAACCTGCATGCAGGTCAAGAAGCAATAGTTAGAACCTTACATGGAACAGCTGCCTGGTTCAAAATTGGGAAAGGTGTATGAAAAGGGTGTATACTGTCACCTTGTTTATTTAACTTATATGCAGAGTACACCATGCAAAATGCCAGGCTGGATGAAGCACAAGCTGTAATTAAGATCGCATGGAAGAAACACCAACAACCTCAGATATGCAGATAATACCACTCTAATGGCAGAAAGTGAAGAACTAAAGAGCCTCTTAATGAGGGCGAAACAGGACAGTGAAAAAGCTGGCTTCAAACTCAACATTATAAAAACTAAGATCATGGAATTCGGTCCCATCACTTCATCGCAAATAGAAGGGGAAAAAGTAGAAGCAGTGACAGATTTTCTTTTCTTGGGCTCAAAAATCACGGTGGACTGTGACTGCAGCCATGGAGTGCGAAGACGCTTGCTTCTTAGAAGAAAAGCGACAACAAACCTAGACAGTGTATGAAAAAACAAAGATACCATTTTGTCAACAAAGGTCCATATGGTCAAAGCTATGGTTTTTTCCAGTAGTCATGTATGGATGTGAGTGTTGGACCATAAAAAAGGCTGAGCGCTGAAGAATTAATTGATACTTTCATATTGTGGTGCTGGAGAAGACTCTTGAGAGTTCTTTGGACTGCAAGGAGATCAAACTAGTCCATCCTAAAGGAAATCAGGGCTTCCCTGAATATTCATTGGAAGGACTGATGCTGAAGCTCCAATAATTTGACCAGATGACACAAACAGCTGACTCACTGAAAAAGATCCTTATGCAGGGAAAAACTGAAGGCAAAGGAGAAGAGGGCAGCAGAGGATGAGATGCTTAGACAGCGTCACCCACTGGGGGCTGCAGTCCAGAGTCCGACACGACTTGGCGACTGAACAACAACATTCACTCTGCAATTCCACTCCCAGAAATGTGTGCTAAAGAATTATATGGGCCAGTGTGAAAGAAAACTACAAGACTATGAAGTGAAGTGAAAGTGAAAGCCACTCAGTCATGTCTGTTTGCAACCCCATGGACTGTACAGCCCACGGAATTCTCCAGGCCAGAATACTGGAGTGGGTTGCCAATCCCCTCCCCAGGGGAAGATCCAAGGGATCTTCCCAACTCAGAGATTGAACCCAGGTCTCCCGCATTGCAGGCAGGTTTTTTATCATCTGAGCTGCAGCAAAAATCTGTAAATAATTTAAATGTCCTTTGATAGGAGATCATTAATTACAATTAGGCTACATTCATCCAGTTACATGTTACATAATTGCTAAAATGATAATTCAGACCCGTACATAGCAATGTAGAGACTTTTACTCCTTAAGTATAAATTTGTTTTAATTTTCTAACTTAATTATGTAATTGGAAATACATATTTTAATAGCAAAAAAAGGAAAATAAAACCCTGTCCTGAATTTAAAGTTTAACTCTGACATCTTTAACAATTAATGATTACACTGAATAAAACATAAAACATGAATGAATCAAAAGCTTCTACGTACTACTGGACTCTTCATAATAAATAGAAAAAAATTAACTTTAAAGGGGCTATTTATTTATATCTTCTGACCATATATTGATAGTGAAGATAAAAGTTAGTGGTAAGTTTACTTTTCTCAGAATAGCTGATTTTTTGAATTTTGAAAAAGAATAAATATTTGTGTCCTACCATATTTAGATTTGTATAAATTCATTTTCTGTTTTTCTACTCCTCCATTTCATTTTCAGCTCCCTACTGTTTGAATTAGGTACAATGGGACCAATTAACATGTAGAATAGCTACCCAGTAAGTTCAACTTCCTAGTAAGTATGAACGAAATTAAAAGACGCTTGCTCCTTGGGAGAAAAGCTACGACAAAATTAGACAGCGTATTAAAAAGCAGAGACATTACTTTGCCAACAAAGGTCCACCTAGTCAAAGCTATGGTTTTTCCAGTAGTCATGTATGGATGTGAGGGTTGGACTATAAAGAAAGCTGAGCACCGAAGAAGTGATACTTCTGAACTGTGGTGCTGGAGAAGACTCGAGAGCCCCTTGGACTTCAAGGAGATCCAAGCAGTCAATCCTAAAGGAAATCAGTCCTGAATCTTCATTGGAGGGACTGATGCTGAAGCTGAAGCTCCAATACTTTGGCCACCTGATGTGAAGAACTGACTCACTGGAAAAGACCCTATGCTGGGAAAGATTGAAGGCAGGAGAAGGGGAAAACAGAGGATAAGATGGTTGGATGGCATCATTGACTCAATGGGCATGAGTCTGAGTAAGCTCCGGGAGTTGGTGATGGACAGGGAAGCCTGGCGTGCTGCAGTCCATGGGGTTGCAGAGTCAGACATGACTGAGTGACTGAACTGAACTGACATTTTCAGAAAATATAAACTCATTTTCTACGTTTTTCCACTCCTCCATTTCATTTTCAGCTCCCTACTGTTTGAGTTAGATGCAATGTGACCAATTAACATGCAGAATAGCTACCTAGTAAGTACAAATGCATTATGCTTGGAGCTGGTATAAGATAAGGTCCTTGTTCACGACGGAATGCCAATCTGACACAACATTCAACTATTACTGCCTGCAAAGCTTACTAGTACAGTTAGTGACACATAGCAAATACTAGCCATTTTATGCAGCACAGTAGACAATATGTTTATAAAAAATGATGGGAATAATAGGCAGTAAAAGTTCTAGGCACTCTGAGAAGAAACAAGTGTTTTCATTTTTTTCCCATCCTACATTTATGGATATACTGCCACATTCCCTCCCGATCCGTATCACTGCTGAAAAAAATGTTTGCATTTTGCCTGCAGGGATATTTGGCAATAACTGTAGACATTTTCATCTGTCACAACTGGCAGGTGGTCCTACTGGTATCTAGTGAGTAGATATTAGAAATGCTGCTGAACATCCTCTAATGCACAGGACAGCCCCTCACAAGAAAGAAATATCCAACCCCAAACGTCAACAGTGCCAAGGATGAGGGGCCTAGATGCATGGCATTGTGTCATGACAGTGAGCTGCTTCACATGAAGAAAGAACTAAACTTTACTGAGTGCCTGCCGTAAGGGATGAGAGCTAGTGCTTCACATATTTCACATAACTCTCAAAATAATTCTGAGAAATACTGTCCCAGATGGGAATACTGAGGTTTGTAGAGAGGAAGGCATCCTCTTAGATGGACAGAGTAATGCCAGCTAATCTGACTCCACTATGATTCAATCATTTTCTAAGCAGCAGAAGTAAATTTCCTCCTGGGCCCACAACTTTAATACAGGATCTTAGCTCCAGGTCTCCTGAATGTTCAGGTTGGAGGCAGTCTACCCTTAGAATAGCCTGAAAACTGGAGCAGGATTGTGACAATACACGGTACTTAAGAGAGTTCTTCCAAGACAAAAGTAAAGGTAAAAATACCAGACAACATTAATGCAAATGGTATTTGTCTTTTGCTTTGTTTTGCTTTAACCATCTCCTTTGATCAAGTTCAAAGGCTAGAAGGAGAATAAAGAGATTCTCTCTGAAACATGCCCATAGAGAACACCATTCTCACTAATGGTATGATGAAAGTATAAAATTAAGGTATATTGAAATGCTCCTTGAATGCTTCCTCCCTACATTAGTCATTTATTAAAAAAAACATTTAGGCCTACTATGCATCAGTTGCCAAAAACACCAAAGTACATAAGAATGATGCTCTGCTTGTACTCACAGAGCTGACAGCTGTGGCAGATTGAAAGCAATGGCCAAAAATCCTTTGCAACTCCACTTGACAAAAAGAAAAATCTATTTCTCCATCCTCTGAACCTTGGCAGGCCTCTTACTTACTCTAACAGTAGACAGAAGTGTGAGCTGTAAATGTAGACTTCGAGGCCTTGCAATGACCATCCTGCTCTCTTTAAACACAGCTGCCCTGTAAGTAAGCCTGGGCCCTCCCGCTGCAGGACAAGAGACCACACAGGGAGCAGTGAGGGGCCATGCAGGCTGCGGACCCCTAGACCACACAGCACCAGCGAAGCTGCCAAAAGCGTTCAGAGATCCGCAGATGACCTGGACAGCCGCACTAATTGAGACAAATAGCAAATGCTTGTATCTTAGCTTTGTGGTAATTTTTTGTTTTTATGCAGCAAAGGCTAACTAATGCAACAGTTTAGTAAGCTGGAGGGCAGGCAAAAGCAATGCAGCATAAGTGTCACGGGAAATGCAGCACATGAGGGGCATCGGTTAGGTAGATTATCTTGGTAATTTGGTAGTTACACTTTGTTAGGGTCTTATTTAGACCACCCCCTTTGTACTCATTTTACTTGTTGGCCTATTCAGTTTCCCAGTGAACAAAAGCAACAAGGACAATAGGCATAACCAGCAGAGGATAAAGAGAAATAAAATTAGTACTGTTAAAACCTTCAAAACATAAATATTAATAAACTGCTGCTAGCTTTCAGCAGATACCATTATATGCCAAGTCGCGTCAGTTGTGTCTGACTCTGCAACCCCATGGAGTGTAGCCCACCAGGCTCCTCTGTTCATGGGATTCTCCAGGCAAGAATACTGGAGTGGGTTGCCATGCCCTCCTCCAGGGGATCTTCCCAAAAAAGAGATTGAACCCATTAAAAAACAAATCAATAATGTTTTTAATCCTTTTAACAACTCTCTACTTCTTGTTACTTAGTTGCTAAGTCGTATCTGACTCTATGGCAACCCCATGGACTGTAGCCCACCAGGCTCCTCTGTGCATGGGATTTTCAGGCAAGAATGAATACTGGAGTGGGTTCCCCTTTCCTTCTCCAGGGGATTTTTCTGACCCAGGGATCAAATCCATGTCCTCTGCATTGGCAAGTGGATTCTTTATTGCTCAGCCACTAGGGAAGCCCAACTATCTACTGCTGCTAAATCACTTCAGTCGTGTCTGACTCTGTCCATCCCCACAGATGGCAGCTCACGAGGCTCAGCCATCACTGGGACTGTCCAGGGAAGAACACTGGAGTGTGTTGCCATTTCCTTCTCCAATGCATGAAAGGGAAAAGTGAAAGTGAAGTCGCTCAGTCGTGTCCGACCCTCAGCAACCCCATGGACTGCAGCCTACCAGGCTCCTCCGTCCATGGGATTTTCCAGGCAAGAGTACTGGAGTGGGGTGCCATTGCCTTCTCTGAACTCTCTACTACTTAACACCAAATTTGTCACTACTAGGGTGTGGCTGCAGAGGTGCAGGAGGGCCTAGAGGAGCTATTCTACGTACAAGGTCAGGAGGGGCAGTGGTGAGGAGATACCCCTCGTCCAAGGTAAGGAGCAACAGCTGCATTTGCTGGAGCAGCCGTGAAGATACCCCACGCCCAAGGTAAGAGAAACCCAAGTAAGACAGTAGGTGTTGCAAGAGGCATCAGAGGGCAGACACACTGAAACCATACTCACAGAAAACTAGTCAATCTAATCACACTAGGACCATAGCCTTGTCTAACTCAATGAAACTAAGCCATGCCCTGTGGGGCCACCCAAGACGGGCGGGTCATGGTGGAGAGGTGTGACAGATTGCGGTCCACTGGAGAAGGGAATGGCAAACCACTTCAGTATTCTTACCTTGAGAACCCCATGAACAGTATGAAAAGACAAAATGATAGGATACTGAAAGAGGAACTCCCCAGGTCAGTAGGTGCCCAATATGCCACTGGAGATCAGTGGAGAAATAACCCCAGAAAGAATGAAGGGGTGGAGCCAAAGCAAAAACAATACCGTGTGGATGTGACTGGTGATAGAAGCAAGGTGCGATGCGGTAAAGAGCAATATTGCATAGGAACCTGGAATGTCAGGTCCATGAATCAAGGCAAATTGGAAGTGGTCACACAGGAGATGGCAAGAGTGAATGTCGACATTCTAGGAATCAGAGAACTAAAATGGACTGAAGATGGATGAATTTAACTCAGATGACCATTATATCTACTACTGTGGGCAGGAATCCCTTAGAAGAAATGGAGTAGCCATCATGGTCAACAAGAGAGTCCGAAATGCAGTACTTGGATGCAATCTCAAAAACGAAGGAATGATCTCTGTTCGTTTCCAAGGCAAACCATTCAATATCACAGTAATCCAAGTCTATGCCCCAACCAGTAATGCTGAAGAAGCTGAAGTTGAAAGGTTCTATGAAGACCTACAAGACCTTTTAGAACTAACACCCAAAAAAGATATCCTTTTCATTATAGGGGACTGGAATGCAAAAGTAGGAAGTCAAGAAACACCTGGGGTAACAGGCAAATTTGGCCTTGGAATACAGAATGAAGCAGGGCAAAGGCTAAAGAGTTTTGCCAAGAGAACGCACTGGTCATAGCAAACACCCTCTTCCAACAACACAAGAGAAGACTCTACACATGGACATCACCAGATGGTCAACACCAAAATCAGATTGATTATATTCTTTGAGGTCAAAGATGGAGAAGCTCTATACAGTCAACAAAAACAAGACCAGGGGCTGACTGTGGCTCAGATCATGAACTCCTTATTGCCAAATTCAGACTTAAATTGAAGAAAGTAGGGAAAACC
>SJYQ01001328.1:239650-251348 GCA_006410935.1 Redunca redunca
CCTCTTGATGAAGGTGAAAGAGGAGAGCGAAAAAGTTGGCTTAAAGCTCAACATTCAGAAAATGAAGATCATGGCATCTGGTCCCATCACCTCATGGGAAATGGGGAAACAGTGGAAACAGTGTCAGACTTTATTTTTGGGGGCTCCAAAATCACTGCAGATGGTGATTGCAGCCATGAAATTAAAAGACTTACTCCTTGGAAGAAAAGTTATGACCAACCTAGATAGCATATTGAAAAGCAGAGATATTACTTTGCCAACAAAGGTCTATCTAGTCAAGGCTATGGTTTTTCCTGTGGTCATGTATGGATGTGAGAGTTGGACTGTGAAGAAGGCTGAGCGCCGAAGAATTGATGCGTTTGAACTGTGGTGTTGGAGAAGACTCTTGAGAGTCCCTTGGACTGCAAGGAGATCCAACCAGTCCATTCTAGAGATCAGCCCTGGGATTTCTTTGGAGGGAATGATGCTGAAGCTGAAACTCCAGTACTTTGGCCACCTCATGCAAAGAGTTGACTCATTGGAAAAGACTGATGCTGGGAGTGATTGGGGGCAGGAGGAGAAGGGGACGACAGAGGATAAGATGGCTGGATGGTATCACTGGCTCGACGGACGCAAGTCTGAGTGAACTCCGGGTGTTCGTGATGGACAGGGAGGCCTGGCATGCTGCGATTCATGGGGTTGTAAGAGTTGGACACGACTGAGCGACTGAACTGAACTGAACTGAGGGTAATGAGCTCCACTGCTTGACTTTCCAGTTTTTGCCAATATATCATTCTCTCATGCACTCAGGGGCAAAAATCAGTCAACTTTTTCTCCTTTTCCCTCTGCGTATCTCACACATATCCAGTCAATAATCAACTTCTGTTGATTTTTTTTCTGTATTATTTCCTGTATCTTCCCCTCCTTTCCACATTCCTTTCACTGTTACATTCCAGTTAAACTTTTACCACCTCACCTCTGAATGACAATGATAGCCTCCATTATTCTCCTTTACCTTGGTATTTTTTTCTTCCTTAAGCATTTTTCGCATTATTGCCTTATTTCTTAAAAGACAAAGTCGAAAGTAGTCAGGCATTCACCATATCACACTATAAGCATCGCCTTAACAGATTCTTAATGCTTAAGAGGTAATGCTTATCATATAATATGCTGAGCAGTTGAGGGCTTTCACTACATCCTAACCAAAACCTTCTATGAGAAGCAGATCATTCAAAAATGCCTTGCTGGATATGCACACCTATAGTTAATGCATGTTGATGTATGATAGAAATCAAAGCAATATTGTAAAGCAACCATCAATCAATTAAAAATAAGTAAACTTTTTTTTAATGCCTTGTTGGGTGTCCCTGGTGGCTCAGTGGTAAAGAATCACCTTCCAATGCTGGCAATATGCATTTGATCCCTGGTCAGGAAGATCCCACATGCCTTGGAGTAACCAAGCCCGTGCGCGACAACTATTGAGCCTGTGCTCTAGAGCGTAGGAGCCACAACTCAACTACTGAAGTCCATGTGCCTTGGAGCCCCTGCTCCACAATAAGAGAAGCCACTGCTACGAGCAGCCCGTGCACAGCATCGAAGAGTCACCCCCAGCTCAACGCAACTAGAGAAAGCCTGCAGAGCAACGAAGACCTAGCACAGCCAAAAAATTACCAAAAATATTTAAATGCCTTGATCATTTTTATCTTGTGTTATTCATTCACAGTATGCCCTGCATCCTAAAATAGCTCCTTTCCTACTTAATATTACCCACTTCTCAAGCTTCTACTCACATACAACTTTTGCCAAGAAACCCTGTATTTCCCCTGTAACCTATAGCTCTACAGTGCATGTTTTAGGGCTATAATACTTCTGTGTATTGATTACTTCACACTTGACAACATACTATTCTACTCTTTATCTTTTTTTTTTTTTTGATAGATACCTAAAAATAGATATGCACTTCCCTGCTGGCTCAGTGGTAAAAGAATCCACCTGTCAATGCAGGAGATGCGGGTTTGATCCCTGGGTTGAAAAGATCCCCTGGAGAAGGAAATGGCAACCCACTCCAGTATTTTTGCCTGGGAAATCCCATGGACAGAGGAGCCTGGCGGGCTATAGTCCAGGGGGTTGCAAGAGTTGAACATGCCTTAGTGACTAAACAACCACAAAAATAGGTAAGAGTTCTGCTTCTTTGTATTGCCAGATTAGTAAATAATTATTTTTAAAAATAAATTTTGCATTAATGGAAATAAACAATGCAATTTCAGATTTGTCCAAATGTGAACATTTGGTTTCAGTCATGACAGAGAAATAATTACTAAACTTTCCCCCGTTGCCATAATCAAATGTAAAAGCTACAAAAAATACCTAAAGAAATAATTTAAGACACTGGACAAGAGACAGTATAAGACAATATACTGTAAGAGAATGGAAACACTTGAGGTGTGCTCCAAATTCATGTTTTGACTGAGGGTGTGTTCCAAACTATGACACAAGGAAATAGAGCTCAAACAGAGAGCAGCAGTCTCACTGGGGAGAGTTTCAGAAAGGAGAGAGATACACAGAGAAAGAGGCTCATAAATCTGCATAGGAGTCACTTCTGGGCATTGGCCAAATACTAAACTGTGCTAGTGCAGGACAAGATTCTGCAAAGTCTACTAGAAAACAGCTGCTGGAGATCCAAATCCAGACAAGGGCGGACGAGAATAAGCTGAACTGAGATTCCAGAAGTTCCTGGAACTTCTGAGAGACTCTGAAGCTACAATCATTTAGGGTAAAGAGATATCATTTAACAATCTAACATTCAGCTGTGACCTCACAAGACCATGCAATGAGAGTAAGGGACATATCCTAGAAGAAGGGTTACTCTAAACTCATCTTAATAAAACCCAGTGATCCATGAGCAAATTTATTGCCTGTTACAACAAAATTCAACAACCTTTAAAGGAAAACAAAGATCCATACTCTCTACAATGTAGTGTTCGCAATGTACAACAAAAAATGACAAAATATGCAAAGTAGGAAAATATGACTCAGAAGAAAAAATGACACAAATGATGAAATTAGCAGCCAATGCCTTTAAAACTGCCAATAGCACAATGTTCAAGAACGTAAAGGGAAACATGGATACAGGGGGTAAACAGGAGACCTCGGCACAGAAATTGAAACTATTAAAACAGAAAAACGATCAATAAAGTCCTAAACCGAAATGAAATTCCACTAAGTGGAATTAGAATATTGAGCAATGTAGAAGGAAGAATCAATAAATTTGAATAATGGTCAATAAAAAAATAGTCCAAGTGAAGCAGAGAAAAAAAGCAGAAAAAAACACTTTCAGTGACTTACGAGACAACATGAAGTGGTCTTATATATGTGTAATTTAGAGTCCCAGAATGAAAAAAAAGAGAGAAAAAATATTTGAATAATGGTGGAGAGCTTCGCAAACTTGATTAAAAAAAAATGAATCCACAATTCAAGAATCTCAAAAAACCCCATGTTGGATAAAACCATGGACAAAACCATGGTCAGTCATATTACAGCCAAACTGTTAACAACTAATGATACAAAGAATCCTAAAAGTATACAGGGACAAGAGGGAACAATAGTAAGTATGACAGCTGACTTCTCATGAGAAACGATGAAAGTGCTGAAAGGAAAAAACCAAATCAGTGAAAAATTCTATACTCAGCAAAAATATCCTTTAAAAATAAAAAGTGAAATCGACATTTCGCAGATAAACAAGAGCTGAGAAAATCTGTTGTCAGCAGGTCTGCTAAAAGATATGTTAAAGTTCTTCAAGCTGAAGGGAAATGGTACCACAGAGAAACCTGGACCTACGTGAGAGAATAAAAAACACCAATGGTGCATAATAGGTGGGTAAGGATAAGACTTTTTTCTTGTTTGTTACTCAAAAGAAACACTACATTTGGGGGTTTATAACCTTTGCAGAAGTAAGCTGTATAACAACACAGAAGGGAAGAGGGCAAATGGAAGTAAACCACTATCAAATTCTTACATTATATGTGACATGTTATAGTACTCCACGGTAGACTCAAGCATGCATGTTATAATCCCTAAAGCAACCACTTGAAAAATAGCCAATGAAGGAGATAAAAATGGAACTTTAAAAGTAACCCCGATTTATTCAAAAGATGGTAGGAAAGCAGGAAAAAGAGAATAAAGAATAGATGATGCAAATGGATAACAGTTAACCGCGACAATAGGCTTAAGCCCAACCATATCAAAAATTCCATTAAATAGAAACAGACTAGAGTCAACCATACAAAAACAGAGACTGACTGTTGGATACAAAAGCAAGACTCAGGTATAAGTTTGCACAAGAATTACAGCAGCACGATTTACAACAGCTAGGATATGGAAGCAACTTAGATGTCCACCAGCAGATGAATGAATAAAGGAGTTGTAGTACATATATACCAGAACGGGATTACTCAGCCATAAAAAGGAATGCACTTGAGTCAGTTCTAGTGAGGTGGATGAACCTAGAGCCTGTTATACACAGTGAAGTCAGTCAGAAAGAGAAAAACAAATGTCATGTATTAACACATACAGATGGGATCTAGAAAAACGGTACTGATGAATGTAGGTGCAGGACAGAAGTAGAGATGCAGACAGAGAGAACAGACTTTGGACACAGTGGGGGAAGGGGCTGGTGGCGTGACCTGAGAGCACCAACACATATACACTACCATGTGTGAAAGAGACGGCTAACGGGAAGCTGCCGCATGGGCACAAGGAGCTCAACCTGGCGCTCTGTGACAACCCAGAGGGCTGCGCTGGAGTGAGGGCTGGGGGCAGGTTCAGGGAGGAGACATACATGGACTTGTGGCTGATTCATGCTGTTGTATGTCCAACTTAAAAAAATTAGAAAGAATTACACTTCAACATTAAAGACTGAGTTTAAAAGTGCAAAGATGGAAAGTTATGCCAGTTACACCATGGAAATACTAAATGCAAGAAAGCATGTTGTATTAAAATATCGTATACAGTAGACTTCAAGGGAAGAATGACTAACAGGGACAAAGAGGAACATTTCATAAAATGAAGAGTCAGATCATCGAGAAATAATATTGTAAGGTATATGNGACACAGTGGGGGAAGGGGCTGGTGGCATGACCTGAGAGCACCAACACATATACACTACCATGTGTAAAAGAGACAGCTAACGGGAAGCTGCCGCATAGGTACAGGGAGCTCAGCCTGGCGCTCTGTGACAACCCAGAGGGCTGCGCTGGAGTGAGGGCTGGGGGCAGGTTCAGGGAGGAGACATACATGTACTTGTGGCTGATTCATGTTGTTGTATGTCCAACTTAAAAAAATTAAAAAGAATTACACTTCAATATTAAAGACTGAGTTTAAAAGTACAAAGATGGAAAGTTATGCCAGTTACACCATGGAAATACTAAATGCAAGAAAGCATGTTGTCTTAAAATGTCATATACAGTAGACTTCAAGGGAAGAATGACTAACAGGGACAAAGAGGAACATTTCATAAAATGAAGAGTCAGATCATCGAGAAATAATATTGTAAGGTATATGTACATATTCACAGAGCTTCAAGATACATGAAGTAAAAAGCGGCAGAACTACAAGAAGTGGAAATATCTACAATTATAGTTAAGATTTTTAACACTCTTCTCTCTGTAATTGATAAAAGCAAATCAAGAGAACATCAGTAATTTTTGTAGAAAATTTAGCCACCTTGAACTGAATTAACCTAAATGCATATACAGTATAGAACATTCAACGAATGACTGCAGAATACCTATTCAAGTGTGCATGGAACAGTTACCTAAAGAGACTATATGCTGGATCATAAAACAAGTCTCAATAAATTTTTTAAAGTGCACAAAATATATTATTCAAACACAATGAAATTAAGTTAAAAACTAAGAACAGAAAGATATCTAGAAAATCCTCAAACATATATGATTATCTCAAGATGTTAAATTGGAGGTGTGCCTTAGAATCAATAAGCATAGTAAATACAACCTCATTCCCCTGTATGAAAGAAGCATCTAACTTCTTGCTGTATCTTGTCCACTGCAATCATGGGGGACAAGGATTTTCTGAGAAGTGATTAGAATGAATTCCAGCGCTTTCTGTAAGAAACAAATCTTTGCCTATGGTATTTTCTTAATCATAAATGACTGAAATGTATAGGATAAAAAATGTTTTGGACATTTTTGAATATTATAATTAAATGTCAGGTATATCAAATGGCTGGAGGAAGGCATGGCAACCAACTCCAGTATTCTTGCCTGGAGAATCCCCATGGACAGAGGAGCCTGGTGGGCTACAGTCCACGGGGTCGCAAAAGTGTCAGACACGACTTCGTGACTAAGCACATATCAAATGGCAGATTCCATTCTAAGTAGCATTTCTTATTGTTTGCACTATAGCAGGATAAAATCTGGCAAAAATAAATTTGGGTGGCTAGAGAAGTTCTCTAAAAATTATCATAAATTATCTAAAACCTTTCATGTTATAACTGAAGTCACTCATGAAATATTGCTGCCTTCCATTTTCACATTAAAACCAACTGAATATACTTACTCAAAGTTTAAGGTCTTTCATACAAGTGGCATCAAAAAGGGATTTGACTTACTGGACTTTGTTCTGCACTTTTTGCTTCCACATTTCTATTTCTACAGATTTCTTCCTCCCTGAAACTAGAGTATGATGGGGGTGGAGGATGCATGTCTCTACAGAGCACAGAGGCTTCTTAGGACAGTGAAGTATATACTCTTGTATGATACCATGACGGTGGACACTTGTAATTATACACCTGTCCAAACCCACAGAATGCACACACCAAGAATGAACCATAATGTAAACATTGGACTTTGTGTGATTATGATACGTTAATGCTGGTTCATCGACTGCAACAAATACACTGCTGTGGTAGGAAATGCTGATTATGGGGGAAGCTATGTATGTGTGGGACAGGCAGTATATGGTATATCCCTGTTTTTCCCCTCAATTTTTCTGTAAACCTTAAACTGCTCTAAAAAACTAAAATTATAATAAAAACAGAGTATGACCAAATTTTAATTTCATGTATGGCCTTTGTCTTGAGTACTATTATGGAGTATTTATATTTGCAAATTGAGGAGGAGGAGACTTCACGGATTACGAATTAGAGATTAATGTTGTTTATCTTTCTGGCCACGCTGTGTGGCAGGCAGGATCTCAGTTCCACAACTAGTGAGACAAGGGATCAAACCTGTGCCCCCCTGCAATGGAAGCATGGAGCCCTAAGCACTGGACCGCCAGGGAATTCCTAAGACATTAAAAATATTCTTTTGATCAAATATAGAGAAACTGATCACATTCTCTTAAATCTGATAACTTTAGTTTGGATTTTCATTTTTTTTTTTTTTTTTTTNCTGATCACATTCTCTTAAATCTGATAACTTTAGTTTGGATTTTCATTTTTTTTTTTTTTTTTTTTTTACTAATTCTCCAATATCAATAAAAATACGTCCTTTATGTTTTAAGAGACAAGGATTCATCACGTGAACCAGCAATACAGGCTTCTCTGCATACGGTGACAACTGTCCTAGAGGGAGAAAATGGTTTCCTCAAAGAAAAAGATCATACGCACACATAATGACCTGCAGGCACCAAAACCGAGCCTTATACAGGGGACTGCTCACTTCTGGAGTGTTGATATGAAGGCCTTCTCACAATGACCACTCCCGTAGATAAACCCTTCAATATATGCAGATGTCAGTGCATAAAGTGAGCGGAGGGGAAAAAGGTTAACCGCCCTCTCTTCTATGTCTGAAAAGACCTGATGCAAATATTTCTTTCTCTCATGTCTTTTTGTCAGTGATCTTGAATAGATGGCAATAAACAAAATATCTACTCAAACTCATAAATGACAAATTAGTGTGAAAATGTGATTTGCTTTATGTTTTTATTTATATATTTTCTTTAGTGAGGAAAATCTCAAATGAACTGCCTTTAGGGCTTTTAACCATAAGAGAACTCAACTTTTGTGAATCTCACTGTTAGCACCTGGAATTAATGAAATCATTCAGTCAACTCTCAGCTGCATGTGGATGAATGAGTCATGGAATCAACATATATGTAATCCAACAGTCATTAATGAAACCTTTTAAATGAGAGTGAAGGGTAGGAATCTTGACTAAGAAGCAGCAGAAAGGGGGCTTTTGGGTGCTGGTAATGTTCTATTTAACATTAAATGTGTTCACTTTGGGCTAATTCATTAAATCCATACTTTTGTGATTTGGGCAGTTTCTTAGTTGTGTGATTTTCCCATTTTTAAAAAGCTATTATAAAAAAATTTTTTAATAAAAACATTACATGATCTAATAAGTTCCATGAAGTCATGTATTTGTCTTGTTCAACATTACATTCCCAGTGTACCTGGCACATAGGAAGGACTCAACATATATTCAAAAGAATTAATGGTTAAAAAGAAATTCGGCAACACACAAGTGGAAGAGCTTATACAAAACGCAAAGGTTCTTTTTCAGAGCGATTAACTTTTCAATGCTCTTAACTTTCTCTTTTTGGTTTTCCTGGATGTTCTTTTCATATCTCCAAACACCATGCTTATATCTTTTTTCTTAGTTGATCAAGTTCAGACATTGTGTTCTTGCTATGAAAGACGAGGACTCAGCTCATACCACTACCACTTACCTATCTTCTTCCTCCAAATATAGCTATAATTAGTGAGACCTTGAACCAATTCAGAATCAAAATACTGAACTTTACATTCAATTTCTGTGTCATGTTTGCCTTCAAGATTGTCTTTGTACCTTCTCACGTGCATCTTCCTTAAGTTGACCTATCTCAATAAGCAAGAAAATTGGAAATCTTCCAACAGTACTATTACAAGAAAAAAATAATTTGAGGGAGGAGATGCTTAGTCTAACCTTTTTTTTTTTTTTTTAAGAGAGAAAATGAGGCCCAGAGAAATTAATTTGCCCCAAGTCACACAGCTTGTCAACAGCAGTCTACCAATATTTGGCTAGTTTTTTACTTATTCAATCAGCAAACTTATCAGGTGCTGTGCAAATAAAAAGCAAGATGAAATCCATGCTGTCAAGATATCTTCTGTCTAGAAAGTATAGGAAGTCAAGAGTCCATGGACTGGGAGCACAAAAGACTTTATGGGGAGGTCAGGGAGAATGGATAGAGAAGGGAGAGAGAAATGGTGATGTGTACATGATGCCTGAAGCCTGCATAGTGAGTACAATGGCTAGGAAGGAAAGGGTACTCCTCACCCAGAGAATGCATATGCAGAGGCACCCAAAGTAAGAAAACATGGTGGACAGGAACTGAAAAGTGATCTGGATGACTTGAGAAACAGAGGACGGAGGAGGGGTAGGGTTTTCAGGTGAGGGGTGCAGGAATCAGCTTGTGAAGACAATGGAGATTCATTTCAGAAATACAAAGCTTGAGATATGATGAGACTCGCCCTTTAGAAAGCTGACTTTTATGCTGAAATGAAGGATGGACTAGAATCAGGAGACTATGCATCAGGAGATAACGCAAAAATGAAAGCTAGAGATTCAATGAGGAAGGGATGGATTCTGGAAGTGAGAGGAGGCTGAACTGATAGAATTTGGTGATGCACTGGAAGGAGTGAGTGAGTGTTCATGAAGAATGGGTTCCTAGATTTCTGGCATGGGAAACCTGCTGAGTGGGCCATAGTGGGCCAACAACTGTATTCCCCAATGTGCTTCGAAAAGCAATTTGGTGGGTGGAAATGATGATAAATTTTATCCTGGCATATTGATTGGGGCATCCTTGTAATGATACTTAAGTCCCTCAGCAATAAAATTATTTTCTGTGGGCTGCCTTGAATGAATGGACGCCTTCAGTTTAACACACACCTAGTAAGAATAGCACAACTGCCACTTGCTCCCCAACCCACCCCCATTATGAATCTACTTCAACTTGGACTAATTCCTATTTGACCATTATGGTAGACTTTCTAAGAGAAATTGGAAACTTTCCCTGCCCATCATAGAAAAGAACTTCAAGGTAAATGACTGATAAGGCAATGTTTTAAAACAGTCAGGAACTACTAAAATATTCCAAGCTGTGCTTGTTCAGTTCAGTTGCTCAGTCGTGTCCGACTCTTTGCGACCCCATGAATCGCAGCACACCAGGCATCCCTGTCCATCACCAACTCCTGGAGCTCACTCAAATTCATGTCCATTGAGTTGGTGATGCCATCCAGCCATCTCATCCTCTGTCGTCCCCTTCTCCTCCTGCCCACAATCCCTCCCAGCATCAGAGTCTTCTCCAATGAGTCAACTCTTCGCATGAGGTGGCCAAAGTATTGGAGTTGCAGCTTTAGCATCGTTCCTTCCAAAGAAATCCCAGGGCTGATCTCCTTCGAATGGACTGGTTGGATCTCCTTGCAGTCCAAGGGACTCTCAAGAGTCTTCTCCAACACCACAGTTCAAAAGCATCAATTCTTTGGCACTCAGCTTTCTTCACAGTCCAACTTTCAAATCCATACATGACCACTGTGCTTGCTACATTTAGTTAAATGTCTAAAATGGGAAACTGGGTAAACACATGGAGAAATCATAAAGGCGTTATATCAAATGAATGGTATGATATAGCACAGGAGCAAGGAAGTACAATTAACTGTTGTCAAAAACCATGCTTTTGATTTTAACGTCCCATGTGTACTGAGGTCTGCTTAACACAACTGACTTCAGAATGTGGGAGAAATGACCATTGATTTCAATTAATCAAAAGGAGGATAAGCCACAGTGAAATATCTACAAAAAAGTTCAATTCAAGGACAACCTTTCCCTTCTCCCTTTCATTCTTTCTGACCTTCCTCTTCTCATCCTTAATATATAGAATTTATCCTTTTCTCTGGAATTCTGATTCACTTTCTAGATTATTTTTATTTTTCACATTTAAATAAAAAATAAAGTTCAAGATCTTTCATAGAAAATTTCATAGAAGATTCTCCCCAAAACTTTATCTTTGCTTTCCTTATCCTTTGTTTTGGCCAAATTTTTCAACATTAAATTTAACTTCTATTAACTTCATGTTTTCTCCTCTCTACTTTAAATGTGCTCTATATGAACAGCCAATCATCTGCCTTCCAACCTTCCATATTGTCTTTAACTTTGTTAAGTCACACAGGTGCTTATATCAACAGCATCACACCAGATGCTGTACATTTTTAGGGATTCTTTTCCTCTGCTCTCAGGACCACACCTAGCCCCCACTTAAAAGAAAAATACATTCTTTGTAAGTCTTAATGATCAAACACCAATAAACGGTTAACTTAGAAAATAAACCTACACCTAAGTTAAGAACTAGTAGACAAAGTTCTTAAAACATCAATAAAACATGAGTCAGGGATTCAGGTTAAAACACTTAAAAAAAAAAAAAGTCATTTTCTCCATTCCTAAAATTCTTGTCTTGGAAGACATATTTTCCAATAGGGAATCTGTCATCACTTTTAATTTTTATTCTTTCATGCTTAAATATCACTAGAATTGATTTCTGGAGATAAAAATGAAGGATACATTTGCCCTGACACTGAAATATAGTTTGATGTGTTTAGCAAAACTACACAATAAATAGTAATAATAAAAATGATAATTTTGTAAAATTATTATTTTGACAAAGTTCATTTTAGCAATCAATTATTTCCTTAATGTTAATTAAACTCTTACTATAGATGAAT
>SJYQ01001331.1:0-18331 GCA_006410935.1 Redunca redunca
GTACTAAATTCCAAATTCCACATTTACTTGTATTTGGATCTGTTAAGATCAGATTGTTTTGTAAGTTTATTCAGATAAAGTATTTATAGCTCCTTTTTGTTTTTGTCTAGTGGTCAGGTCTAAGAGTTTATAAAATATTTTTAACTATATTGAAGTTCCCCTGAATGACACAATTGAACCCATCCATTAAGAAAGAAAAATGAGCCTCTTAGTAGCATTCTTTGTCATAGAAGAGGCTTAACTTCTGAGAGATATTGGCAGTTTAGACAGTGATGTCACATCAGAAGTTGTTAACCCATTCATATTTACATCACCTTAGATATTAAAATTATCCCTGGTTAAGTTCTGCCAAATGCTAACAGCACATTTGAGTTTCAAATGTAATGTCACTGACATGGAGGATGTTGTTATTAATTTTTTTTTGCATACAGTGAATATTGGTTATGATTCACTGTATTGTATGTGTGTGAATTTTTTAAATTGGTGTTTCTAGTGGAATATTCTTATCTCAGAAAACCATATCTGACAGTGTGTTTTGAATCACAATTTTGATTTATATTCCATTTCATTTTATACGTGTGCCAGTGGCATACCAGTACACCACAATTTTGACATATTGCTAAATCTAGTTCCTTGAAGTTAAAATAAGCCTTTGCAATAGTAATTCCAGCAAATCTTTGTTAAAAAAAAAAAGTGCCAGCAAAAAAGTGCCTCAATTTGAATGCAAGTCAGATGTTAGAATTATTTTGACATATCATTATTTTACTGAATTACCAAGGGAACTGTTAGTAATAATAATCTAGTATTATCCACTACTCTATTCACTTATATTTCATGCATAGTACTGAGGTTGTACGGTTATTTCATTTTTATTTTAATTTACTATTTAATTTTTTTAACCAAAATATATTGCAACCTCTCATAGCCATGTCACATGTAAATCTTTACCATGCCTAATACATGCATTTTATTTTGGTCCTGGTATCTCTTTTTGTCCTATTCTCATACTATGATTTCTCTTGGTCAGTTTGCTAGAAAGAAACTGTTATTTCAGTTTTTTTTAAGTGTCATCCTAAACCCTGACTCGCTCAAAGCTTTAACGTTTTCTCAGATAGTATGCTATCTGTTACATGGAGTAAAAGAGATCTTCTAATTGGTTAATTTAAAAAAAAGAGAGAGCAGGATTTATTGCCAGATCAAAATAAGTAAGAGCTCTTTGTTTGAAAATGAAGTATTCTTTTCTTTGCTTTTCTTTTTTTTCTTACAAGGGTTAAGAAAGGCTTTCTATAGACTGTTACACTATAGAGGCAGCAATAGCTGTTTTGAAATTAGATCATATGGCATATTGTTGTAGGGAGGAAAAAAGCAAGCATTTACAAAAGGTCAGGGGGGCTCATCTTCAAACATTTAGAATGTTATTTTTAAATATTTTATTATTATTTTAATTAACAACTCATTCTCCTCCCTACTTATGTGTTGTTGTTTTTTTTTCCCCTCATTTTAGGGCATAGATTGGATATATTTCTTAGTGGGATATCTATTATTTTAGTAGGAACATGTAATGGAATCTGTCCTGCCTTTGTAAGAGAAAAAGTAAAGCAAATCATCAGTTCTTAAAAGAAAATATTGGGTAGAGAAATAACATTCAGTAGCAAATCATTACATCTAAATGAAGTCTATGATTAGGGATCAACTTGGGAAGTTGAATGAATGATGCAATTTTGAAAATTATCATGTCCTCTTAGACTGAGTTACAAATCATATATCATAAAAGTAACCATTTTCAAATGTATGATTCATTGGTTTGTAGTATATTCAAAGGGTTGTGTGAAATCACCTTTATCCAATTACAGAATATTTTTTATCATATCAGAAGAAATTTCATATATCCACAAGCAGTTAATCCCATTTTCTCCCCCTCCTAGAACCTAGCTAACACAAATTTATATCTCTAGAATTTGCCTGTTTTGATTTACACTTGATGTAAATGCTATCGTATGTTACCTTTTGTGTTTAGGTTCCTTTGCCTAGCTTAATGTTTTAAGATGTACATATTGCAGCTTATATCAGTACTCAATTCCTTTTTATGCATGAATAATATCTATTTATATGGATCTACCACATTCTTTTGGGCTTCCCTCATAGCTCAGCAGTAAAGACTCCACCTGCAATGCAGGAAACATTGGTTCAATCCCCTGAAGAAAGACACAGAACCTATTTCATTATTCTTGTCTGGGAAATCCCATGGACAGAGGAGTGGTCTATGGCCCATGGGATCACAAGAGTTGAAAATGGCTTAGTGACTAAATCACCTCCACCACCACATTCTTTTTATCCATTCGTCTTTTATTGTAGTTAGGTGGAAATATAAGCAGATCATGGGTTGGATGGGTGAGAGCCCAGATTATGGCTTTTTTGTTGTTGATATCTAAAAGCTTAATATTTTACATTTAGATCTATAATCTACCTGCCAGTGTCATATAGTCTTTATTACATTGTAATCTTTACATCAGAACAAATCCTTTCATCTTGTTATTCTTACTAAAGATTTACTTGGTTATTCTTAGTTATCTGATTATTCATAGAAATGAAAAAACACAACTTGTGAAGTTTCATACATCTATTTGTGCACATATATGTACATGCATATAAACATGTATTCCTTTTGGGAATTCATTGTGATCATATTGATTCTGAGTTGAAAGCCTTCTGTATAGTCTTCTAGCTCATGAAAATGGATATCACTTTAGTTGCACTCCTTAATTTTTTCAATAATACTATGTAGTTCTTGTTTAGAAGTCTTGCATATTTTTAGTCTTGTTCCTAGCTGTATGATATTTTTATTATAAAATGTTTTGATGTTATTTCTTATTTTTACTATGTTATAGTAAAATATTATTATTCTAAAAAATAGAAATATATTTGCTTATAACATAATGCCTAGCTACCCAACCTCTTTGCCATACGTTAATGATTATTTACTTTTTTGTGTGAACCACAATATGTTAACTGATTGTATTCGATTACTTATGGGATATGTTCTCTCTACTCAGTTTTGTCAATTGAAAAAAAATACAAGTTAATGCATTTGCAGTTTCTAATGTTCCAACATTTAACATGTAATATATTTAAGTATATAAATTTTAAAGTTAGTAGTGAAGCGTAGTTTAAACAAGCTATATTCTTTTTCTGATTTCCCTCATCAAGCTGTGGTCATGAGATTAACTGTGGATTCTAGGTCACTGTTCATCACATGTTTCTTTCCAAACTACACAAGTAACAGAAATTTCCCCTTTACTTAAGCAGCTTTGCAAACAGCTTTGTATTCTTTAGGAATCTGAATTAATTTGGAAAGAGATTGCTGTTAAGACTGTTTTACATTTGTAGTTTTCTATTTGATTCTTTTTCTTTTATTTGATATATGTTCTTTTTCTTTTATTTGATATAAGTAATATATGCATATTACTCTACAGCCTAGAATTACCATCATCTTCTTCCAAATTACTCAAAGGAATCCCATTTTATTAATTCTTTCTCAGAAAACTATATAGAACATTTGGGTGACATTACAACCAAACAATCAAAGCAATAACAGCTTGAGTGCCAAGACTGGCATTACACAAACTTAATTAATTTTTTACTTATTGAACCTTATTTCTTTAGTAGATCCACAAACTCACAAGTACTTCTATCTTATCCTAGAAAGGACATAGAAATGCAAGGAGCTATATAAACTATCACTCTAACTTTTAATATGTTCTGAGGATCAGAGAATGTCGAAATTGTTGGCAATAAGTATTTTATGCTTCTTAACTCTTCTGAACAAAGCAATGGGCAAGTTCCTGTAGGTGGTCAAGCATTCAACATATGGTCATATTATGTTGTCCACAACTGACTAAAATAATGATGGGAAATAGATCAAAGACAGCTCTTTGACTGTTGAAAATCAGCAATAGGCAAAAAAAAAAGAGATCTATCCCACTATAACTTTAATTCAGTTGGTAAATGGTTGAACCAATCAAATCTTGGTGCATACAGAAGGTACAGGTGGTAATGCCATACAAATCCTGAGAGGCAAAAAAAAAAAAATAAAGTCAAAGAGGTGAAGAATTTAAAAACAAATTAAACCAAAAGTAAGCATATTGGTATTTTCACTGAAAAAGAAGTTCACATCACTGAAATGCAATGGAGTAATATAATCTGATTTTGGGATTAACTGTTTCTAATGTATGTTCCATAATCAATTAGCCTTTAGTCTTATAGTGCTTACTGGGGGTGCAGTCTCAAAAATGGCAGGATGATCTTGGTTTGTTTCCAAGGCAGAGTGTTCAACATCACAGTAATCCAAGTCTGCAGCCACTGATGCCAAAGAAGCTGAGGTTGACCAGTTCTATGAAGACCTATAATAACTTCTAGAACTAACACCAAAGAAAAGATGTTGTTTTCATCATAGGGGATTGGAATGTAAAAGTAGGAAGTCAAGAGATACCCAGAATAACAGGCAAATTTGACCTTGAAGTACAAAATGGTGCAGGGCAAAGGCTAACAGAATTTTATTAAGAGAACACACTGTTCAAAGTAAACACTGTTTTCTAACAAACTAAAATGTGAAACTACACTTGGGCATCACCAGATGGTCAATACTGAACTCAGAATGATTTTATTTTTTGCAGCCAAAGATGGAGAAGCTCTACACAGCCAACAAAAATAAGACCTGGAGCTGACTGTGGCTCAGATCATGAGCTCCTTAGGTCAAAATTCAGGCTTAAATTGAAGAAAGTAGGAAAAAGCCCTAGGCCATTCAGGTATGACCAAAGTCAAATCCCTTATATTATACAGTAGAGGTGAGGAATAGATTCAAGGGACTAGATCTGGTAGATAGAGTAGCTGAAGAACTATGGATGGAGGTTTGTAACATTGTTCAGGAGGTGGTGATCAAAACCATCCCCAACAACAACAACAACAAAATGCAAGAAAGCAAAGTGGTTGTCTGAGGAGGCCTTACAAATAGCTGAGGAAAGAAGAGAAGTAACAGGTAGGGAGAAAGGAAAAGATATACCTAACCAAAAGCAGAGTTCCAGAGAATGGTAAGGAGAGATAAGATCTTCTTAAATGAACAATGCAAAGAAATAAAGGAAAATAATAGAATGGGTAAGACTAGAGATCTCTTCAAGAAAACTGGAGATATCAAAGGGAATATTTCATGCAAGGGTAGGCAAGATTAAGGACAGAAGCAGTAAAGACCTAACAGAAGCAAAAGAGATTAAGAAGAGGTAGCAAGAATACATAGAAAAGCTATGCAAAAAAGTTCTTAATGACTTGAATAACTGTGATGGTGTGGCCATTCACCTAGAGCCTGACATCTTAGAGTGTGAAGTCAAGTGGGCTTTAGGAACCATTGTTACAAACGAAGCTGTGTAGATGTAGGTGATGGAATTTGAAATGAGCTATTTCAAATCCTAAAAGATGTTCCTCCACTCAATATGCCAGCAAATCTAGAAAACTCAGCAGTGGTCACAGGACTGGAAAAGTTCAGTTTTCATTCCAATCTCAAAGAAATGCAATGTCAAAGAATGTTCAAACTACCATACAATTGTGTTTACTTCATATGCTATCAAGGTTATGCTGAAAAAGTTCTTGAAGCTAGGCTTCAGCAATACCTAAACCACAAACTCCCAGATGTACAAGCTAGGTTTCAAAGAGGCAGAGGTACCAGACTTCAAATTGCCAACATTGGATGGATCATGGGGAAAACAAAGCAGTTGCCAGGAAAACATCTACTTCTGCTCCATTGACTTTGTTAAAGCCTTTGACTGTGTGGATCATAACAAACTGTGGTAAATTCTTAAAGAGATGGGAATACCAGACCACCTTACCTGTCTCCTGAGAAACCTGTACCTGGGTCAAGAAGTTACCATTAGAAACTTACATGGAATACGTGACCAGTTCAAAATTGGGAAAGAAGTACATCAAGGCTGTATATTGTCATCCTGTTTATTTAACTTACATGTAGAATACATCATGCAAAATACTGAGCTGGGTGGATCACAAGCTGGAATCAAGATCATATCATAACTTCAGATATGCAGAAACCACTGTGATGGTAGAAAATGAAGAACTAAAGAGCTTCTTTATGAAAGTGAAAGTGGAGCATGAAAGCTGGCTTGAAACTCAGTATTAAGAAAACAACTGAGTTCATTGCATTCAGTTCAACATTTCATGGCAAATAGATGGGGAAAAAGTGGAAGCAGTGACAGATTTTATTTTCTTGGGCTCCAGAATCACTGTGGACAGTAACTGCAAGCAATGAAATTTAAAAGCACTTGCTGCTTAGAAGGAGAGCTATGAGAAACCTATAAATCATATTTAAAAACAGACATCACTTTGCCAAAAAAAGGTCCATAAATTCAAAGTTATCGTTTACCCAGTAGTCACATATGAATGTGAGAGCTGGACCATAAAGAAGGCTGAGCACTGAAGAACTGATGCTTTCAAACTGTGGTGCTGGAGAAGATTCTTGAAAGTCCCCTGAACAGCAAGGAGATCAAACCTGCCAGCCTAAAGGAAATCAACCCTGAATATTCATTGGCGTATCTGCTGCTGAAGCTCCAATACTTTGGCCACCTTCTGTGAAGAGCTGACTCATTGGGAAAGTTTCCAATGCTGGGAAAGATTGAAGTCAAAAGCAGAAGGGGGCAGCAGAGGATGAGACGGGTAGATAGCATCACTAACTCAGTGGACATGAATTTGAGAAAACTCTGGGAGACAGTGGAGGAGCCTGGTGTGCCACAGTCCATGGCATTGCAAAGAGTCAAACAAGACTTAGCAATTGAACAGCAGTAACCTGCTAGGGATGCACAATTGTGCAAAGGTACAAGATGGAATAAGAACAAACGTGTACCTATAGGGAGATGCATCAATTATGTTTGAATGCAGTAAACTGAAAGAATAGGAAGTAGGAAGTTAGATTATGTAGAAAATTTCTTGTTGTTTCTAAGTTTTGTCCAACTCTTTTGTGACCCCATAGATTACTCACCTGGCTTTACTGTCCATGGAATTTCCCAGGCAAGAATACTGGAATGGGATGCCATTTCTTCAGGGTATATTCCTGACCCAGGAATCATACCTGTGTCTCCTGCATTGTAGGTGAATTCTTTATTGCTGATGCACCAGGAAATGAGGCAAGCAAATTTATTTTCAAGGTATTGATAAATATAGCCCCTTCCATGATAAACTTACAGATATGTAAGGAGATCCACTACTGAATCCTTATTCTTCACTGAGTTTGGGAACATTAATTAATCAAACAGACATACTTTAGTCTGACAGCAAGATGGTAGTTGCAACATAGTTTTTCAGTCTCCTTTAATATCCAGCAGAAATGTAGTAATTAGGCACTTCTGGTCAACTGTTAGGCAGGAAAATTTAAAAGACCATAAAGGACATTCTGATCCCCTTCATGTAGAGGAAAGTTAAAATATTTATGTCTGCATTTTACATGACATTTTTTCAGTGATAAAGAAAGATAATTGAGTCTTTTGGACTTTGGGATGGGGAGGTGTTAGCATAGATTTTGATTTATATTTGAATGGAGAGGACTACTAAAGGAGGCAATTCTGAGGCAGTCTAGACCCTATGACTCCTGAAAGTCAACAATAAAATCTTTTCTGACCAAAGTCATTCACTGAGGAGTAAATCTTGTGAGTAGAATCAAAATATAGAGTAGGATATAGACTCTAGAGCAAAGGAAAGAAAAAGCATAAGAATCAGGAAAACCTATCTCCCATGACAAATTAATGAAGGCAAAATTTAGTTCCACGCAATGACTTTCTTGGGGAAAAATATAGAGAGCAGTTGTATTATTTTTGTTATGGCTGCCATAACAAAGTACAACAGACTGGGTAGCTTAAATAGAAATTTATTGCCTCATAATTTTCAGGGCTAGAAGATTGAGATTAACTTGCTAGCTGGGTTGATTTTGTCTGAGACCTTTTATCTTTGGCGTGTACATGACCATCTTCTTTCTGTGCTTTTATAACAGTGGCCCTCAACCGTTTTGGCACCAGTGATCGGTCCCATGGAGGACAGTTTTTTCCACAGACTGAGGTGGGAGGGATGGTTTCAGAATGATTCAAGCACATTATTTATTGTGCACTTTATTTCTATTGTTATTACATCATGATATATAATGAAATTATATAACACACCATGATATAGAATCAGTGGGCACCCTGAGTTTGTTTCCTTGTAACTAAGGAGGACACACCCTAAATCCTTTGCATGCACAATTTACAGAAGGGTTTGCACTCTTATGAGATTCTGTTGCCACCACTGATTTGACAGGAGGCAGAGCTCAGGGAATGATGTGAACAATGGGGAGCAGCTGTGAGTACAGATGTAGCTTTGCTCACTGACATGCCACTCACCTGGTACTGTGTGGCCTGGCTTTTAACACACTATGGATGAATATGGAGCCATAGTCCAAGTGTTGCAGACCTCTGTTTTATAGGGACTTTCCTCTGAGTCTATGCCCTAATCTCTTCTTTTTATAAGAATAGGAGTCATATTGGATAAGGGCCGACCCTGTGCTGTGTTGTGCTGTTCTTAGTGGCTCAGTCCAGTCCCACTCTGCGACCCCACCCTAGTGTCCTCATTTAACTTTAAAGATCCTATCTTCAAGCTTAGTCACATTCTAAAATACTGGAGGTTAGCATTTGAACATATAAATGGGAATGTGGGGGTGGGGATTGAGCCCTTAATACTAATAAGTTCAGTTCAGTTCAGTTGCTCAGTCGTGTCCGACTCTTTGCGACCCCATGAATCGCAGCACGCCAGGCCTCCTTGTCCATCACCATCTCCCGGAGTTCACTCAGACTCACATCCATCGAGTCCGTGATGCCATCCAGCCATCTCATCCTGGGTCGTCCCCTTCTCCTCCTGCCCCCAATCCCTCCCAGAATCAAAGTCTTTTCCAATGAGTCAACTCTTCTCATGAGGTGGCCAAAGTACTGGAGTTTCAGCTTTAGCATCATTCCNCTCCTTTTCCTATTTGGAACCAGTCTGTTGTTCCATGTCCAGTTCTAACTGTTGCTTCCTGACCTGCATACAGATTTCTCAAGAGGCAGGTCAGGTGGTCTGGTATTCCCATCTCTTTCAGAATTTCCCACAGTTTATTGTGATCCACACAGTCAAAGGTTTGGCATAGTCAATAAAGAAGAAATATATTTTTTCCTGGAACTCTCTTGCTTTTCCCATGATCCAGCAGATGTTGGCAATTGGATCTCTGGTTCCTCTGCCTTTTCTAAAACCAGCTTGAAGGATAACATTCTTGCAATGAAAGCATGCTCAAGAGACATGCACAAAAAAACATAAAAATTTTACCTTACTCTTGCAAAATTTGTTAAAGTTTCAAAGGAACTATTAGGAATTATGAAAAACAGCATCAATCAACGTTAAAAAAATCGAGACATGATATTGGACACGATGATGTTAAAAGACATCTGATCAAGTTAGAAATATGGACATAAAATTTAAAGTGAAAGGGAAACAATAATAAGTATTTAGATAATATCAAAAAAGGAAAATACATTCAACACTACATATATATATATATATAACTGGCAAAATCAACCTAGAGTGAATAAAATGTAACACTTTGAAATTTTCTAACAAAACTGTTATACTTAAGAGCAAAAGGAAAAACATCCTTGAGCTTTCAGAAAAAATTATTATATATGAAGAAAATAAAATTATACTGACATTAGACTTTTGAACAGTAATGTTTTATATCAGAAAACTGTGTAAGAGTCTAAGGAAAGAAAGTATGATTAAAAGATATTATATCTATCCATGTAAAAGCCATGAACAGATTTTAAGAGTATGAAAGAACACAGGAATATTGTTTCCAAAAGTTCTTCCTTAAGAAGTCTAGAAAATTATCTTTAGAAAATGAAAGTAACTGAGGATATCAACTTGAAACTGGTGAAAAACCTTGAAAAAATTTATTTCTGAAAGAAAAAGGCTAAGTGATAAACACAAGAGAGATGATGAATTATGTGTAACTTAAATGCTCAGCCATTTTAGTTAAAGCAAAAGTGGTATAGAAAATTGAGAGACATGAAAGCAGTCAATTCCTAATTTCCTTTAAGTATTAACTAGGAGTAAAAGATTATTTAAGTTGAATTTGGAGGAATGAGGGAAAAGAAGGAAGAAAAAGTTGCTACTTAAACATAATATTCTTTGTAAAGGGAAACAATAGACAAATTTTTTAAATGAGAAGACTAAGGATCAACCTAGATAGCATATTCAAAAGCAGAGACATTACTTTGCCAACTAAGGTCCATCTAGTCAAGGCTATGGTTTTTCCAGTGGTCATGTATGGATGTAACAGTTGAACTGTGAAGAAGCCTGAGCGCTGAAGAATTGATGCTTTTGAACTGTAGTGTTGGAGAAGACTCTTGAGAGTCCCTTGGACTGCAAGGAGATCCAACCAGTCCATTCTGAAGGAGATCAGCCCTGGGATTTCTTTGGAAGGTATGATGCTAAAGCTGAAACTCCAGTACTTTGGCCACCTCATGAGAAGAGTTGACTCATTGGAAAAGACTTTGTTGCTGGGAGGGATTGAGGGCAGGAGAAGGCGACAACAGAGGATGAGATGGCTGGATGGCATCACAGACTCGATGGATGTGAGTCTGAGTGAACTCCGGGAGTTGGTAATGGACATGGAGGCCTGGCATGCTGCGATTCATGGGGTCGCAAGGAGTCAGACACAACTGAGCCTCTGAACTGAACTGAACTGAAGAATATTCTAAAAATAATTAGTACAAAGTAACCATTAATCTAGAATTACAAGCTTGTCTAAATATTAAAATATATGATGCAAGAATAAATGACCATATATTAATATATCTATATGTGAATAAGAATTTAGATGATGCATATATTAATTGAATGCAATCTCAAAAACGACAGAATGATCTCTGTTGGTTTCCAAGGCAAACCATTCAATATCACAGTAATCCAAGTCTATATCCCAACCAGTAACGCCGAAGAAGTTGAAGTTGAATGGTTCTATGAAGACCTATGAGACCTTTTTGAACTAATGCCCAAAAAAGTGTCCTTTTCATTATAGGAGACTGGAATGCAAAAGTAGGAAGTCAAGAAACACCTGGAGTAACAGGCAAATTTGGCCTTGGAATATGGAATGAAGCAGGGCAAAGACTAATAGAGTTTTGCCAAGAGAATGCACTAGTCATAGCAAACACCTTCTTCCAACAACACAAGAGAAAACTCTACACAAGGACATCACCAGATGGTCAACACTGAAATCAGATTGATTCTATTCTTTGCAGCCAAAGATGGAGAAGCTCTATACAGTCAGCAAAAACAAGACCGGGAGCTGACTGTGGCTCAGATCATGAGCTCTTTATTGCCAAACTCGGACTGAAATTGAAGAAAGTAGGGAAAACCACTAGACCATTCAGGTATGACCTAAATCAAAGCCCTGATGATTATACAGTGGAAATAGATTTAAGGGACTAGATCTGATAGACAGAGTGCCTGATTAACTATGGATGGAGGTTCATGACATTATACAGGAGACAGGGATCAAGACCATCCCCACAGAAAAGAAATGCAAAAAAGCAAAATTCTGTCTGAGGAGGCCTTAAAAACAGGGGGAAAGAAGAGAAGCGAAAAGCCAAGGAGAAAAGGAAAGATATAAGCATCTGAATGCAGAGTTCCAAAGAACAGCAAGTAGAGATAAGAAAGCCTTCCTCAGCAATCAATGCAAAGAAACAGAGGAAAACAACAGAATGGGAAAGACTAGAGATCTCTTCAAGAAAATTAGAGATACCTAGAGAATATTTCATGCAAAGATGGGCTCGATAAAGGACAGAAATGGTATAGACCTATAAGAAGCAGAAGATGTTAAGAAGAGGTGGCAAGAATACACAGAAGAACTGTACAAAAAAGATCTTCATGACCAAGATAATCACGATGATGTGATCTCTCACCTAGGGCCAGACATCCTGGACTGTGAAGTCAAATGGGCCTTAGAAAGCATCACGATGAACAAAGCTAGTGGAGGTGATGGAATTCCAGTTGAGCTCTTTCAAATCCTGTAAGATGATGCTGTGAAAGTGCTGCACTAAATATGCCAGCAAATTTGGAAAACTCGGTAGTGGTCACAGGACTGAAAAATGTCAGTTTTCATTCCAATCCCAAAGGAAGGCAATGCCAAAGAATGTTCAAACTACCACACAATTGCACTCATCTCACATGCTAGTAAAGTAATGCTCAAAATTCTCCAAGCCAAGCTTCAGCAGTACATGAACCGTAAACTCCCAGATGTTCAAGCTGGTTTTAGACAACGCAGAGGAACCAGAGATCCAATTGCCAACATCTGCTGGATCATGGAAAAAGCAAGAGACTTCCAGAAAAACATCTATTTCTGCTTTATTGACTATGCCAAAGCCTTTGACTGTGTGGATCACAATAAACTGGAAAACTCTGAAAGAGATGGGAATACCAGACCACCTGACCTGCCTCTTGAGAAACCTATATGCAGATCAGGAAGCAACAGTTAGAACTGGACATGGAACAACAGACTGGTTCCAAATAGGAAAAGGAGGACGTCAAGGCTGTATAGTGTCACCCTGCTTATTTAACTTATATGCAGAGTACATCATGAGAAATTTTGGGCTGGAAGAAGCACAAGCTAGAATCCAGATTTCCGGGAAAAATATCAACCACCTCAGAAATGCAGATGACGCCACACTTATGGCAGAAAGTGAAGAGGAGATAAAAAGCCTCTTGATGAAAGTGAAAGAGGAGAGTGAACAAGTTGGCTTAAAGTTCAACATTCAGAAAACTAAGATCAAGGCATCTGGTCCCATCACTTTCTGGGAAATAGATGGGGAAACAGTGGAAACAGTGTCAGACTTTATTTTGGGGGGCTCCAAAATCACCGCAGATGGTGATTACAGCCATGAAATTAAAAAAGACACTTACTCCTTGGAAGAAAAGTTATGACCAACCTAGATAGCATATTGAAAAGCAGAGACATTACTTTGCCGACTAAGGTCCATCTAGTCAAGGCTATGGTTTTTCCTGTGGTCATGTATGGATGTGAGAGTTGGACTGTGAAGAAGGCTGAGCACCAAAGAATTGATGCTTTTGAACTGTGGTGTTGGAGAAGACTCTTGAGAGTCCCTTGGACTGCAAGGAGATCCAACCAGTCCATTCTAAAGGAGATCAGCCCTGGAAGGAATGATGCTAAAGCTGAAACTCCAGTACTTTGGCCACCTCATGCGAAGAGTTGACTCATTGGAAAGACTCTGATTCTGGGAGGGATTAGGGGCAGGAGGAGAAGGGGACGACCCAGGATGAGATGGCTGGATAGCATCACCGACTCTATGGACGTGTGTTTGAGTGAACTCCCTGAGTTGGTGATGGACAGGGAGGCCTGTCATACTGCAATTCATGGGCTTGCAAACAGTCAGACACAACTGAGTGAATGAACTATACTACTAATAATTATAGCAATAAATTAGTCAGCTTAAATTATCAAAAAAAGAAAATATTTTTATTAAAAATTATTCTCTATGCAAGGGACAGACCTAAAAAAAAGAAAGCTTCAAAAGTGATAAAAATAAACCCAACTGAAAAGTAAATAGAGGTTAAAGTCTTGATATCTTATAAAGTAAAATTTGACAAAACAGTATAAAATATTGAAATTACAATTTTTCAAAAATTAAAAACAATATTTGTTATTAAAATTATGTCACTAATTTTATGCAAACAATGAAACAGTTCTAATCAGTAATTATAGCCATGACAAGAAGAAATGTTTAAAATGTACAATTGAATACATCTCTTCCTATCTAAAGCAGTTCAAATGAGCAGATTTTATAAAGACATTGAAGTACTGAACACTTATCATTAATCACTTAGACCTTACACATTGAAATCTTAACCAAGAGATATTGCACTTCTTTAACTGCAAAGAAAATGTTCATGAAAATTGATCATTTTTATGCCACAGAGGAAATCTTAATACATTCCCCAAAATAGAAATAAAATATAGAACATTCTCTGAACAATTTTCAATAAAACTAGGAATACATAACAAAATTGAAAAACATAAATTTCTTCTACCCAGAAATTAACATATAACATTAACTCTTTGATGAAACTGGAAATAGACATCAAAATGCAATATGTCTCAAAATTTTAGCAGGTCATATCATAATCTGACATACAATTGAAGTAATCATCAGAGGAAAGTTAATAGAATTAAATTACATCAATAACAACTAGAAAAATAAGACAAATACTATTTAAAAAAAAATATTTAAAAGCCAGTAGTAAATTAATGGACTTCCTGGTGCCTCAGATGGTAAGAATCTGCCTAAAATGTAGTAGTGAATTAAACCAAAAAGAAACAGAAAGAACTTGAGGGAATTGTCACTTAAAGTATGCCTTAGATTATTGGTACTAAATCTGTGAAGAAACAGAATTCCTACCCTCATGAAGTTTTTAGACAAGTTGAATAAAATGGTCAGGTTAGGAAGGTAGATTGTTTTCTTTTTTCTTCCAAAGTTGCAGTGTTCAGATAACAATTATTAACACAATATGGACATAATTTGACCATATATGCAAACCTTTAATATTTTATTATTTGAGATTTATAACAGAGATAGTGCTTATCAATAGACACAAAGTGAATCCCCAATTTCAACACAGTTTCCTCACATAAATAATTTGAAGTGTGTTTACTGTTTATTTCAGGAGAGTAAGTGTTTTTCTTTCTAGAATCTATTAAAATATTATCTTCCTGTACATTCAATGTTTGTAAGAACAGTTTGATGGATATGATGGTTTCTGTTTGATCAATATTAATTTAAAGCTGCTGGATATCCTTGGAGAGCTAATCAAGAAGGTGAAAATTTTTCCACGTTAATGTTGTCAAGTGACAGTAGATTTAAGAGGTAATGAACATTATTTACTTAAAAAGAAAATGTTTTCCCTTATGCAATTACTGTTAGAAGAATCATTAGCTACAACAAAAGCTCTGTGAGTCAGTTAAACATATGTCTGATTCCATAATTTATACTTCTTCTTAACAGTCTGTGATCCCTTGGGTCACGATTGCTTTAGAAATACAAAGAGAACCCTAAACTAAATAATTTCTGTTATAAAATGAACATGTAAATTATCTGCTAAATTACTTGTACTTAATTAGTAATTTTGCATAATGATATACATTCTCTTTGGGTCTCTTCAGACTCTGACAGATAATACTTAACAAATGTTACTTAAGTTCCAATTACAGCACAAACCTTGTAGAAGCGCACTATTAATCTAAATATGCAAACATGACCAATCCTGGTATTCCTCAGGCAAACTATCATTCAACATTCCTTCGAAAGGGTACCTTGGCTCCTTCTGAATGCAATGTTTCCATTTCGAGTTTCTTACATAAGAGGCTAGAAATGTCAATTTTTTTTTGAAAGTTTGTAAGTGAATAGCACTTTGTACAAATATTAGAATCAGCTCATTTCAGTTTTATTTTGGGAATTAAAATTTAAAAACTGTTTATCTTGTGATGTAAAAGCTTCTTTGGTATTTAATATTAAAATAACCATGTAAGACATGGCTGCTACTCATCACATGCTGAGGGTGTGCCCCTTGAATTGTTCTAACCTTGTTCAAACTAACCAAACCGTTACTTTGTTTCTTAAGCTATGTCATGGAATTCACTTAGAAAAGCAATGCATTTAACTCAAATAAAAGGATCAAAATATAAAATATGTGTTTACCTAAGAGATACTAATTGAATGCCTACAGTGTGTCAAGCTAAGTCTTGGGGATGGAGCAGTGATGATGGCAGACAAGTTTTCCCCTCTTTAAGAAAGGGCAAATTCAGATTATGTATGTATATATAGGTGCATGTTATGTGTGTGAAACTGTATGCATGTGTGTGGATGAGGGAGAAAAGTAGATAATGGATGACTAGAGGGACAAAATAATATATGATCAGAGTTTATAAAGTAAAAATAGAAAGGGTTATTTAATAGAAACTTACTGAAATAAAGTATCAGTCAGTGTTAAATAGGGCCTAGAACTGCATTCCCTTTTACACATATATACAAAATAGATTTTATACAGCTCTCAACGTACATCAAAGTTAAGTACTGAGTAAATTTGGCAGAGATTGAACTTTGCTTTGTTTGGAGGTTAGCCAGGAATTAACATTTTGAAAAATCACCTCATCTTTGGTAATATACTTTGTAATATATGAGTCATCAATACACTTCTGTACTGTATTGACACATATCACATATATCACACACATATATATATATATCACATAGACACATATCAGTCTATGATTGCACAGGTACAATAATGGTGATTTTAGATCTTATTTTAAAATGTTGGGCTTCCCTGGTGGCTCAGCTGGTAAAGAATGCTAAATATAAGGAAAAATATCAACATTATTTGGTTGAATTTTGTTGTTGGCTTTTATCCAACTTCATTCTAAAATGATAATATATTGACATTTTTTTCTAGTTAAGCAACACAAACATCAAGAGTGAATGCAAATTTTAAAAAGAGACACTGACCACACAAGTCTGATATTTAAAGATATCTTTGAAAAGTATTATACTGTCATTGGGATGTTCAAAAAGTCTTAAATCCAGAATGATCAAGGCTTCTTTTCTTTCTTATATGGAGTACAAATAATATAAAACATGATGAACTATGCAATATTAAGGCTTCTCAGGTGGTTCAGTGAGTAAAGAATCTGCCTACAATGCAGGAGACTCAGGAGATATGGGTTCAATCTCTGGGTCAGGAAGATCCTCCAATAGGAGTGCATGGCAACCCACTCTAATTCTTGTCTGGAGAATCCCATGGAAAGGAGCCTGGGGGCTATATTCCATAGGACTGCAAAGGGTCAGACATGACTGAAATGACTGAGCATGCACACAATACAATATTAGAGAAAAATTTACCTGGCCAACTGTATATTAAGTAATTTGTATTGTGGTGATAGTCCAAATGTAATAATTTATTTCTTTTCATTCAACAAAATTACTGTTTTTATATAAATCAATGAGAAAGCAAAAGTAAATGAAGTATATAACAAGCTGAGGTTACCATACACACACTTCAAAAAGAATGAAAAAATAATAGAGGAGATGTCATTTAGAATAACAGACTGTGGTACACAGAGTTTGTCAATATTTGAAACCTTTAAAATCAGTTCACAGAAAAAAAAAAAGTTCCCACTTCCAATGACACTGCTTGTACAACAGATGGAACAGTAACTCGGGTTAGTGGGTAACACAGCTTTGCAGCCAACTTAAAAAAGAAACACCAGGTGTTTTAGCAATTTATTGCATTATTCATCAACAGCACTTAGTTGCCAAGAACTTTGAAAAAGACTTCAAAAATCAATGAAGTTACTGAGCTATTAATGCATAATGTATCATAATAATCAATGTAAAATGTATAGTAATTTCTAGAGTGATAGATTATTTAGTAACCTTTTATTACCATTTTGAGCTACAGTGATATTTCAAAGAAACTTTAAAAAATATTTTCACCATTTTATTGTTGATTTTTTTCAGTGAAAAATTAAAAATTGAAACTAAAATACAGTAAATGGTATAATAAATTTTTTAGATATATTTACAGAGTTAAAATAAATCTGTCTTGGGCTACATGGAAATGAGGTATATCTCACTAAAGTGTGGGGAATAATCAGGGAATTACTAAAGCCTGTATGTAATAAAATAGTCTTACTCATGAGAATTTTTAGTTTCCCATACTGGTTGAAATTTGATGGGGATGTACATAAACACAATGATTTGGAGGCATCTTGCTATTTTTTTTTTTTTTTGGTTGCTGTCAAAAGTCATGATTCTAAGTCAGCATAATGTTAAATATTGAATTTATTTGAAGTGAATGAGGAATGTGCTAGCCAAACATTTGGAGGAAGAATTAATTGATCTAGAAGATGACTTTATGGCATAAGAATGACAAAAGGAGTTGTGTTATAAAATCTTCTGAATCCAGTTAAGACTTTCATGCTCATTTTTTTGGAAAAAATTCCATATACCTATAAATTACATGTACATTTGCAGCTACATGTTTATTTGAAAATAATTTTACATTGATAGTGTTTAAAAAGAAACTGCAAATGTTTAACAGGGTATTTGAGAGAGTTATCAACAAAATTATTTCCTAAGTAAATTTAAATAATACTAAATTAGCAGTGACTCAAGAAAAGTTGTGGTTATATTGAAATTCATTAATAGAA
>SJYQ01001331.1:43998-69642 GCA_006410935.1 Redunca redunca
TTTCATTAAAAAAAAAAAAAAAGTACAAAGACATAAAGATTAGTAGCACAGAATTGAATTTATGGAAATAAAACCATATACATATGTTCAATTAATTTTTAAGCAATGAACCAAGAATATACAATGAGGAAAGGATTGTCTTTTCAATAAATAGTGTTGGGAAAACTGGACAGTCACATGCAAAAGAATAAACCTAGACCACTATCTTATACCAGATTCAAAAATTAACTCACAGTATACCAAAGGCTCATTAAAGACTTTAATGGGCTTCTCAAGTGACTCAGTGGCAAGGAATCCACCTACTAAGCAGGAGATTTGGGATTGATGCCTGGGTTGGGAAGATCCCTTGGAGAAGAAAATGGCAACCCACTACAGTATTCTTGCCTGGGAAATCCCATAGTCCGAAGAGTCTGGCAGGCTACAGTGTGTGGGGCCGCAAATAGCCAGATGTGACTCAGTGACTAAGCAACAACGAAACAACCAAGACCTTAATATAAAACTTTAAGCAATAAAACTCCCAGAAGATAACATAGGCAGAAAAATTGGTGCTGATTTTTTTCATCTGATACCAAAAACAAAGGCAGCAAAAGCAATATTAGAAATTAGCAGATGTGAACTGTTATATTTAGAATGGATAACCAACGGCGTTCTACTGTATAGATATTAAATATCTTGATAAACCATAATGGAAAAGAATCCAAAAAAGTGTGTGTGTGTATATAACAATTATTTTGCTATACAGGAGAAATTAACATAACATTGTAAATCAACTATACTTCAAAAAAACGATTTTTTAAGCAAAAATAAATGGGACCCTATCAAACTAGAAAGATTTATCACAACAAAGGAAATCATCAATAAAATGAAAAAGTAACCTACTGGCTGAGTGGGGAAAAATATTTGCAAATCATATGTCTGATAAGGATTTACTGTCAAAAAATAAATAAATAAAGAACCCATATAATCCATTACAAACAATTTAAAAAATAGGAAGAGAACTTGAATAGAAATTCTTCCAAAGAAGACACACAGAAGGCCAACATGTATGTGAAATGATACTCAAAATGAGGGAAAGCAAATGAAAATTCCTGTGGTATATCACCTTACACCTTTTTGAATTTCTATTATTAAAAATGTAAGAAATAACAAGTGTTGGAGAGGATGCTGAGAACAAGGAACACTGGGCAGTCTTAGCTGGAATGTAAATTGGTACAGCCACTACAGAAAGCAGTATCACAGATTTAAAAAGTTTAAAAATACAGCTACCATATGATCCAGCAACTCTACTTCTGGGAATTTATCCAAAGAAAATGAAAAATACTAATTTGAAAAGATATGTGCATTCCCCCATGTTCACTGCAACTTAAGGCATCTATAACTGAAAAAAAAATCTTACATTTGGAGCCCTCCTGGATTCTTCCCTTTGTTTCTTTCCATGGCTAATTTTAATGTATCTTTGCCCTGAATGAATGTAAATGTGAGTTTATAGTTTTCCATGAGTTGAATTGTGTAAGACTAATTAGCAAATAAGAACTAATTTGTAGAACTGAGGTTTGGGGAAACTCCAAAACTTGAAGTTATTATCAGAAATTAGAATGATCTTATATGCACTTTTTTTAAAACTTTGTAGTTGAACCCTTACTTACAGCTGCTGCTAGCAGTCTTAGGCACACCTCGCAGTCTAGAGGACTGTGCCCTTAACTTCAGTTTCATTAACTCCAGGGTAGGGCCTTATTGTAATTCAATCTTGGGTCTCACAAATAGGGAGAAGCCTGGAGTTAAAAAAACTGAAGTACAGAAAGGGTTAGGAAGAAGAATTTCAGTTCTCATACTTAAGATGTTCAAGACACTGAATGATGACCACTGAACTGGATGGTGGTGAATATAAAGGAGAGTGGTATGAGAGGCATCAATGTACACATTTGCTACATCCTAGCTATGCTCCTGTTTAATAAGTTGAATTTTTCTTGCCTCTTGTTTAAAGAAAACTCATGAAAAACCTATGCACCTCAGAGCACCAAATTGTTTTTACCTCCAGGCATTTGTTTGAAATTCTGATTTCAATCAGTGTCTCAGTACCTTTCAGTGTCACCACTGACGATGATCTTCCCAGATCACTGTATGGAAGACACCTTACTGTCTCTCCCCATTCCTTTATCTCGTGACCGCTTCCTCTTCTGCCATAGCCAGAAGTATGCTATATATTTATCAGTTTATTTTCTGCCTTTCTTTCTAGAAAGTAAGCTCCATACTGAAAGCACTGTTTAGCACATAGAAGGAAAAAACTAATTTCTTCTGTAAATCAATAAGCATAATACTGTGTGTGTTAGTCATTCAGTCATGTCCAATTCTTCTCAACTGTGTGGACGGTAACCCACCAGGTTCCTCTGTCCATGGGATTTTCCAGGCAAGAATCCTGGAGTGTATTGCCAGTTCCTTCTCCAGGGAATCTTCCTGACCCAGGGATCAAACCTGGGTTTCCCACATTACAGGGCAGACTTTTTACCATCTGAGCCATCAGGGAAACGTACTGTACTCAGCAAATTTTACAAATCAGTTAAATAGGGTTTTGAAACATGCTTATATGTAATTATATCTGAGGAGCAATATGGACATAACAAACACTCAATATTATTCTTGGCACATCGTAGATCTTTGGAAAATATTTCCAGATTATTACTTATGTTGAAGCTAAACTACCCATAACTCTTTAAATCTCAGAGAAAACCCAGTTTTTTCCAGGTAGTAAGATCCCTTGGGCTTTCCAGTCTATGACAGATAACAACCAGATTCAGAATATACAAAAATGCCAAAACTAAGGAAATACTGATGGCCTTTCCTTTGTTGTAAATTCAATGCTCCTTTGAGGTTTTTCAGGAAGCATATGAAGAGGAAATGTAACCCACTCCAGTATTCTTGCCTGGAGAGTCCCATGGACAGAGTCCCTGGCAGGGATCGCAGAAGTCAGACATGACTGAAGGTGTCTTAACATGCACACATTGTAATAGTATTTCATACAGGGAAGACAATAAGTGAAAATAGTTTAGAAATACTGTGTGGGGTCCCCAAATTTATGATTTTTTTTGTATAAACTTAAGAATGTGTAAAGATCTTCTTGACATTGTATTTCATTTATTTTTATTTAATAATTATTTTCAAAGACTACCTATGATAATTAGCTTTTATTGCCATTATTTAGAAAGAGTTATTTCTTTTTTAAATTTTATTTTTTGGAACAGCTTTACTTTTAGAGCAAAATTAGGAAGAAAATACAGAGATTTCTTAAATATCCCTGACCCACATACCCACAGGCATAGCCTCCCCCATTATCAAGATCAATCATCAGAAAGGTGCATTTTTTTTTTTTAACTAAGGATAAACCTAAGGTGACAAATCATAATTACGCAAAGTTCATAGCTTACCTTAGGGGTCACTCTTGGTGTTATGCATTCTATGGTTTGGAAAATGTATGATGGCATATGTCAATCATTGTAATATCTTTTAGTATATTTTCATTGCCCTAAGGATCATTTGTGCTCCACATGTTTATCCCCACTCTTCCAATACAATGGCCACCTGATGCAGAGAGCTGACTCATTTGAAAAGACCCTGATGTTTGGAAAGATTGAAGGCAGGAGGAGAAGAGGACAACAGAGGATGAGATGGTTGGATGGCATCACTGACTCAATGGACATGAGTTTCAGTAAACTCCAGAGTTGGTGATGGACAGGGAGGTCTGGTGTGCTGCAGGCCATGGGGTCGCAAAGAGTCAGACACGACTGAGAGACTGAAATGAGCTGAACTGAACTAAGTCACTTTAGTCATGTCTGCCTCTTTGCAACCCTGTGACCTGTTAGTCCCCTAGCCTCCTCTATCCATGGGATTCTCCAGGCAAGAATATTGAAATGGATTGCCATGCCATCCTCCAGGGGATGCCTTCCTGACTTAGGGATGGAACCTGCATCTCTTGTGTTTCCAGCATTGGCAGGCGGATTCTTTATCACTAACACCAGCTAGGTAGCCCCCATTTCTTTTTAATGCTCAATAATATTCCATTGTCTGGATATAGTTATTTACTCATTCCCTTGTTGAAGTATATTCTGATTGTTTTTAAGTTTTGGTAGTTATGAATAAAGCTGCTATAAATGTCTATGTGTAGGCTTTTGTGTGGACATACACTTACATCTCCTTTGGGTAAATATCAAGGAGTGTGCTTCCAAGACTGTATGGTAAGAGTACATTTGGTTTTGTAGGAAACTGAGAAACTATCTTCCATTGTGGCCATACCATAGTGCATTCCCACCAGCAGTGTACCATATATGATGTTGATTCACATCTCACCAGTAGTTGGTGTTGCCAGTGTTTTGGAATTGTCTGTTCTAATAGGTATAGAATGGTATTTCATTGTTATTTTGACTTGCATTTTCCTGATGATATATAAGGCAGAGCATCTTTTCATATACTCACTTGCCATCTGTAGATCTTCTTTGATGAGGTGTCCATTAAAGTTTTTGATTCCTTTTAAAATTAGTGTTTTTTTTTTAAGGTTTTTAAGGGTTGTTTTTTTTTTAATTTTAAGTGTTTTTTTACATTTTGGGTAATAGTCCTTTATCAGATATGTCTTTTGCAAATACTTTCCCTCAGTCTGGTGCTTGTCTTATTTTCTTAACATTATCTTTCACACAGCAGAAGTTTCTAATCTTAGTGAAGTCCATTTCATTAGTTATTTCCTTCATGGATCTTATTTTTGATATTGCATCTAAAACAATCATCACTGTACCTAAGGCTGTCTAAGTTGGTATCTTCTAGGGGGTGTAGATGTTCACTTTTATGTAAGTTTATGATCCATTTTGAATTAATTTTTGTTAAGGGTGTTTGTTAGTTAGATCTATGTCCAGAAGTAATTTGTTTTCTTTGCATTTGGGTGTCTATTTCAGTGTCATTTGTTGAAGACTGTCAGTGCTCCATTTTATTGCCTTTTTTATTTTTATCAAAGGCCAGTTGATTATATTTATGTGAGTCTATTTCTGGACTCCCTATTTTATTCTATTGTTCTGCTGGTCTATTTCTTTGCCTGTACTATACCACCTTAATTGCTTTATCTTTATAATATGTCTTGAAGTTGAGTAGCATCAGTCCTCCAACTTCATTCTTCTCCTTTAATGTTATGTAGAATATTCTGGGTCTTATGCTTTTCCTATAAACTTTATGATAGTATGTTAATATCCATAAAGTAAAGGTTTTATTTTTTAAATATGAAAGGGTCAAGTATTAATATTTTTCAGTGTCATGTCCCTATGGTAGGCTAGTCAGTATTGTTAAAGTAATTTTATATTTATTTATTATTCTTTGAATTTCTATGAGATACATTTTAGTTATTTTCAGTTCATATAAGAGAATTGTAGTCTCAAGGCCATATGTGCTTTAGTAAAATATTATTTGTCATATGAATCTAAATTTTTATAGTTTGCCTTTTGGAAGAAATAAACATCATGAATCTCATTCATTTATTTTTGTAGTTTTGGAAGTACCAGGACATCTGTGACCTTTTATGGTTAGCTTAACTCCTATTCAATGTGAGGAAATCAGTGAGTTACACCAAGAAAAATTGTATAGATTTGCAATACAGTCATTGACTAGAATGTACAAAGCCCTACACCCAAGGCTCCATGAGGCTGGGATAAGAGAAGTTGAACCAGCTATAAATAAATGTGGTAAGAGAAGAACTATTATAAAAGCTTTGTGCTAACTTGCCATTTCTTTTACAATATATTATTGTCTCTTCATTGGTGAGTTTTTCAGGTCCGCATGAAAACTTCCTGCAGAAGGAAGTATGATGCAGTAATAGCTATGTTTGAGTGCTCACATCAAAGAGACTAATTTACTTGCTTTTTTAAGTGCCTTGGCAGCTTATGTATTTATTAATCATACCAATAATCACTTACCATCAATGACATTTCTATATATCAATAATCAGTGATGTCTCTATATACACCTATATACCTATATCTCTATCTATGTATATCTCTCCATCTCTATTTCTTTCTCAATATATATACCACATGTGTGTGCCAGAGAGATGTTATTATAAGGAATTGGCTTATGTAATTATGGAGGTTCCAATTCAAGACTTGGCAGGTTTGAGACCCTTGGCAGAAAAAAAATAAAACAAAAATCTGGCGTCATAGTTCAAAGCAGTCAGTTTTCTGTCACCCATTGGAGCATCAGTCTGTTATTCTATTCAGTCCTTCAACTGATTGGATAAAGCCCACCCATATTTGGGAAATCAATGTGCTTTACTTATTTACCTCTTTAAAGATTAGTCTCATCTAAAACACCCTCACTGAATAATGTTTGGCCAAGTATCAGGACATCCTGTAAAATTAAGTATCAGCAAAATAATTGACACTTTATGGATAATTTTTGTATTGTTCACATGGATTGTAATGCTTAGACATCTGTTCTCTGGATAAAACATGCCCCTTCCCTTTCATCACATACTGAATGGCAGTCCTTACTTCTTACACTTGGACCCCTACAAATGATTAGCCAAAAGAGATCTTTTTGAAAGATTAGTTAGTCTGGGTTTTGTGGCTGTCATTTAAAAAGATTTTTTATAATGTTTTGAAAATAAATGATTTGTTTTTGCATCTGGATAAGAGCTAAACATCTTTAGAAAACTTGGCACTCCTTAGTTCACTTTATATTTCTGGGATCTTCATGTTGCATGCAGGCATTTTTTAACTCATTTACATCACTATATTCATTTTTATAAATTTGCTTTTTTCTTTTGCATAAACAAGAAATGTGCCTTTCAATCCATATTATGTATCTTCTACTGTTATGAAGGTAACAGTAGAGGAAAGACAGATAAGCTAGACAGCTATTTAAAAAAAAAAAAGTGACAGCCTTTTGTTCTAGAATGCCATTTGCATTTATGAGATATTTTCTGATGTGTCTATCAGAGCAAGTTAGCAGTGCAGTGTTCAATTTTTCAGAATGTGCCTGTATTTCTCATTTCCGATGATCTTCTGACATGGCCTTTACATGATTTAAAGTAAAGGCTCAACCTCTTCATCACCCTAGTGGCTGGTATTTACAAAAATAGGGAAACATGGGAAAAATGAAAGTGAAATTGAGCATATGTGTAGTGAATTTAAGAAGAAGATAAATTAAGGTGTAATTGTTTTCAGTCAGAGCCAAAACATTGATTGGAAAACTTGTAAAAATGTAGCAATAATTCATCAGTAATTGTTTGAATCATTCAGATTACCCACCTCCATATTCACCAGATATTTAAGATTCAACTGCCTATTGGGTATATTGATTGAACAAGGTTTAACATCATTGCCCTTTACTTCATTAATAAAATAAATATTTTTCAAATATTTTCTCTTATGGAAGAGTGGCAAGTTGGAAAACTGTACATATATGTGTTTTCTTCTTCTTGGAAAATTATTGCCAATCAAGATAGAAGAAAATTAAAGCAGAGTAATTTTCTGTTGTCATTTTATTTACTTTTCCTCCCAGTTTAGCCTTTCAATTTTTGGTAAATTTATTACTGAGAATACATTTTCCTTGCAATCTGTTTTCAAGGGATAGCAGTTCAAAAACGCCACAGGAGTAGTTTGTAACCTCTGCCCATAATTTAGGGATACTGTTTTTTTGGGCTGCATGTCTTGGACCATCCACAGTTTGAGTGATTTCATTAGCTCTGATTTTAAAGAAAATTTCATAACTCAAAAGATCACTATGCACTCATGATACAATGTGGTTTCCATTAGCACATTTCCTGCTTCCATGATGGAAGAAGTTAATGGCTTCGTTCAAATTCTCTTCTTAAAGAACGAAATCCATACCTCCTACTTTCTAATCTATGCTTACTTGTTTTACTACATAAAAGTTTTTAAAGTATTTATGAAGGAACCAGTTATATAATAAAGCAGAATGGGCAGAAAGTCATGACTTAGATAGAGAAAATCTAGGCCACATCTTGGCTTAACCTAATTCTTTCTAAGGACATATTTTATTCTTAATAATCAATGGCCCCAGATGATCCACTCATTAAATACCATTCGGTTAACTGGCAGGTGCATTCCATCGTCTAAAACGATGCTCAACACAATCAAACTATTCCAAATATGTGCATATTGAATCTGCACATAATTATCTTTGCAAATAAATAGAAGTACATAGATACTATTAGTATCTTAACCTTCTAAATTATATATGAACAGTGTATATCAGGGCTTGAAAAGATTCAATTTTATTAAAAATTCCTTCATGTATCTACTCTTATATAAAGCAATTTATTGACATGTGATTAACATCATCTCTTGCCTTCATCATTATATGTCTAATTCACAAAAACAGTAAAATTAAGGTGGCTGAAAGTTATTATAACATGCTTTACATTATCCTGTTTTACCTGTGTATAATGGTAGAAGAGGAACAATGTCACATAAAACTGATTCCTTAATATATGAATATCTCAATTTCACCATGAGCTATAGTTTCCAAAGATATTTCAAATTTCAGAAAAAAAAAAACATTAAAATAACCTATAATTACTTCGGCTACTAAAATTATCTTAACCTCTCTTCACTCTCTTATAAACTAAAGAATAAAATTGACACAATGTAAAAACATGTTACAGACTTCCTTTTCAAATGCATTACCATATACAGTGCATAAATTTTCTATTACCATGATTGAATTGGTCTGTGCTTTATTAGAAGCATCCTGCATTCTTGAAAGACCCACTTTCTTATGCTGCACAAATGCTATATAAAATTGTTTGAATCTTTTCACACCATAAACACCCTTGTTTTTAGTATTGTATTAAAAGAATTAAGGGTAACCCCACAAGACTTGTAAGGCATAGCTTTGCACTCTCTATATAACTATGTATATTCATATTTTTTACTTGAATGCTACTTGAACAATAAAAAAGACATTACATGGAAGAGTCATTACAGAGTATGGTTATGATGTCCACCGTTTGATTAATGAAAAGACCTAGTGTGTTTCAGTTCAGTTCAGTCACTCAGTCATGTCCCACTCTTTGCAACTCCCATGGACTGCAGCATGCCAAGCTTCCCTGTCTATCACCAACTCCCAGAGCTTACTCAAACTCATGTCCATTGAGTTGGTGATGCCATCCAACCACCTCATTCTCTGTTGTCCCCTTCTCCTCCTGCCTTCAGTCTTTCCCAGCATCAGGCTCTTTTCAAATGCGTCAGTTCTTCATATCAGGTGGCCAAAGTATTGGAGCTTCAGCTTCAGCATCAGTCCTTCCAATGAATATTCAGAACTGATTTCCTTGAGGATGGACTGGTTGGATCTCCTTGCAGTACAATAGACTCTCAAGAGTCTTCTCTGTCTGGTTTGTCATAACTTTCCTGCCAAGAAGCAATCATCTTCTGATTTCGTGGCTGCAGTCACCATTTGCAGTGATTTTAGAGCCCCAGAGGAAATCTCACTACTTCCATTTTTTCCTCTTCTAGTTGCCATGAAGTAACGGGGCCAGATGCCATGACCTTTAGTTCAGTTTAGTTCAGTCTCTCAGTCATGTCCAACTCCTTGCAATCCCACGGACTGCAACATGCCAGGCCTCCCTGTCCATCACCAACTCCCGGAGTTTACTCAAACTCATGTCCATTGAGTTGGTGATGCCATCAGACCATCTCAACCTCTGTTTTCCCCTTCTCCTCCTGCCTTCAGTCTTTCCCAGCATCAGGGTCTTTTCAAATGAGTCAGTTATTCACATCAGATGGCCAAAGTACTGGAGTTTCAGCTTCAACATCAGTTCTTCCAATGAATATTGAGGACTGATGTCCTTTAGGATGGACTGGTTGGATCTCCTCACAGTCCAAGGGACTCTCAAGAATCTTCTCCAGCACCACAGTTCAAAAGCATCAATTCTTTGGTGTTTTTAAATCTTGTTACTATTTGTGCCTCTGCCTCTGCCCCTTAGCTTATAAAAGCTGGTTGACACGTTCCCTTGGTTACAGCTACCTTGCTTTTAATTGCTGCCTGTCATACTGATTGATTATTGTCAATTCCTAGCAGTCAGCAGCAATGCCTCATTGCTTCATGTCATAAATCAGTATACATTTATTTGGTTTCTGCTGCTCACCATAAAGCAGCTGCTTGGAAATCCTGTTAAACATAAGCCACCCATTGTCTTGCTCAGTATGTCTGAGTATATCTTACTCAGTATATCTGCAATATCAATGGTATTTCAGTGCATAAAATTCCAAGGTTAGGGGACTGGCACTGTTCTAAAGTAAGGAACAATTATCCATACGTTCAAAGCTAAATTTGACAGAAAACTTTTGTTGAATGAATACTATATTCTTAAAAGAGTATGTTTGTGTCTTTGTGTTATGTTGTGCTTTCTTTGTGTGCTTTTGCTAAACTCTAGAACGCAGTAAAGTTCTTGTACATCTGTGTGTGATGACGATCTAGCAGGGAGATGATTTGTTTATAGCACATTAATGTGGAAATAAGGAATGGAGATAACATGTACTTTGGAGCCCTTCAGGGATGAGTTACAATACTTGCTTCCATCTTGTAATAATAGCTGCATTATTTTCTAACATTCTTGGAGAGAGCCTACATCCAGCCACAGCTTTAAAGCTGGAGTTCTCTATGACTCTGCTGGATTTATTTTTATTTTTTAGGATGACATGAGATTGTAAAGTAGCTAACATACTGAGTAAAATTTATTTCTTATTTTTCTTTCTCAGCTATCTAACAGTGGTCAGTTTGTACTTCAGTGATAAATATTTGATTTTTAAAAGTTAGTATCTACAACAAAGTTGGTTTATTATTTAAAAGTTTATCATACTTGCCTTCAAAGAGAGTTATAGCTCTTCAAAAAGTAAGAAGTTTTTTTTGTTTTGTTAAAAAGTAAAAAAGAAAATATTTAGGATGCCTAGTAAGTCATGGAACACTTTGCTAATACATATGTGACATCCAGTTCTGGCTGCCATGCAGCTGTGTACTTTCAAAGAAAGAAAATTTAATATTAGGATATACAGTAAAATCAAAATCGATTTGACTAGAAAGCTACCATAATCAAAACAGAATGGTACTGGCACAAAAACAGACACATAGATCAACACAACAGAATGGAAAGCCCAGAAATAAACCCATATACTTATGGCCAATTAATATGACAAGGGAGACAAGAATATACAATGGAGAAAAGAGAGTCTCTTCAACAAGTGGTGTTAGAAAAGCTGGACCACCACATGTAAATCAATGAAATTAGAACATTCCCTTATATTGTACACAAAAATAAACTCAAAATGATTTAAAAACCTAAATGTAAGACGTGACACCATAAAACTCATAGAAGAGCATATAGGCAAAATAGTCTTTGATATAAACCACAGAAATCTTTACTTAGATCAGTCTCCCAAGGTAAAAGAAATCAAAGCAAAAATAAACAAATGAGACTTAATCAAATATAAAAGCTTTTGCCAGCAAATGAAATCATGTACAAAATAAAAAGACAACCTACTGAATTGGAGAAAATAATTGCAAACAATGAGACAAAAAGGGGGTTAATATCCAAAATACAAAAAAATAGATCCTACAATTCAATATTAAGAAAACAAACAAACCAATAAAAAATGAGCAGAAGGCCTAAGTATGTCAAAAAAGACATATAGATAGATAACAAGCATATGAAAATATGCTCAACATCACTAATTATTAGAGAAGTGCAAGTCAAAGCCACAATGAGGTACCTCACACCAGTGAGAATGGTTATTATCGAAAACTCTACAAATAATAACTATTGGAAAAGATGTGAAAGAAAAGGAAACCCTCATACATTGTGGGTAGGAAGGCAAATTGGTGCAGCCACTGTGGAAAATAGTATGGAAATTCTTTTAAAAACTAAAAGTAGAACTACCATATGATCCAGCAACTCCACTCCTGGGTATAGCTAGGAAAAAATAAAATAAAAGGCTTAATATGAAAGATACATGCACCTTAATGTTCATAGCAGCACTATTTATAATAGCCAAAACATGGGAGCAACTTAAGTGCCCATCAACAGACAATTAGCTTAAGAAGATATGGTGTGCATATGTATGTATGGAGGTATATATATATATATATTCACACATATATATACATATATACAATAGAATATTAAAAAGAATGAAATATTGTCATTTGCAACAACATGGATTGACCTAGAGAATATAAAATTTAGTTAAATAAATCAGATAGAGGAAGACAAATACTACATGATATCACTTATATGTGGCATCTAAAAAAATAATACAAATGAGTCTACATCTCACAGACATAGAAAACAAACTTCCCCTTTACTAATAGTGGAAGGAGGAATAAATTAAGAGTATGGGATTAACAGATAAAAACTACTATACTTAAATAGATAAGCAGCAAAGATTTACTGTGTATCATAGAAAATAATACCCAATATCCTATAATGTTGTATAATGCAATGTATTCTGCAAAATAAATAAACAAACCCAAATTGCTAGACTTTACACCTGCAACTAACACAATACATTAAGTCAGCCATACTTTAGGATTAGGATTGCAGTAAGTTCAGATTCCATTGTGCCACTGGAAAATATACACAATTCTAAAGCATGGTATTTTAGATCCTTTAGTCATGAAAAAGTATTTATGTCAAAATAAAATGACATTAGAAGAAAAATCCTGAAATGCTTCATCTTTATTTTAGAAAACAGTAATGGAAATGGCCCAATTTTATTGGATCATAGAGTTATTAGTTACTGGAAGGAGTGGAAGAAACAGGTCAGAGGAAGTGTTCCTTGGGTTATGACACTTTAATTTGATTTAATACCCAATTAATTTGATTTTCAATGGAAATATCTAGTTGTAGAAAAAGGAGTGATTTTCATTTCTTTATTTTATTTTTATGCCTGATTAATTAGATCTTCTCCATATTCATATTTTTCTAACAAATGTTGTTATGCCTTATTTATATTCTAATGCAATTTATTATCAGTAGGTTTTGATAATAATTAAAGTCAGGAAGCACATATAGCAAGATTATTTTTTTTAATTGAGATTTCATCTAATAGGGAAAGCTGTTTTTTTCTTTTATAATGAATTGGTTATCATAACTCTCTGAAAGTGGAAAGCATATACTACATATATTAGCTTAGAAGTTACATGAAGAAATTTAAAAATATCTTTCGAATGTGCTTCCCTGGTGGCTCAGAAGACAAAGAATCTTTCTGTAATGCCGGAGACCCGGATTTAATCCTTTGGTCAAGAAGATCCCCTGGAGAAGCATTCTCCAGCATTCTTACTTGGAGAATTACATGGACAAAGAGCCTGGCAGCCTATAGTCCATGCGGTTGCAAAGAGTCAGACACGACTGGAGATGAACACGTCTCATTTTCAGAATAGATTCTGTCAGATGTGGTTTTCAGTCCTGCTTCTGTCCCTGATTAGTTAGCTGTGTCACTTTGGAAATGTTTATAGCACCATGAAAACCCTGAAATATTTGAGCATAAGAGAGATAAGTAAAATGTTTTTTTCATAGTTGGTATCAGTAAAAACCTATTTCTTTATTTTGAAAGTGTTGGATCTGTTCTTCTCCCTCCGTTCTTCTTTCATGAATGGAAAGACAGACCAGGGCAGCTCAAGCAGGCAAGATTTGGTAAGCAACCAGCAAGCAGTACACTCTGGAGATGCGAGAGCAGACCAACCCAACAGGCGTGGGCCTGGCTTTTTGGCTTTCCTTATTCAGGCTTTTGTTCCTGCCCCTGGGCAGTCCCTGGAGCCTGACTGGTTGAGGCCTGTGTAAACGAAGCATGAGTCTGAAACCAGTCGGGGAGGGGGCATGTTTTCCCACTGGGATTCCACACTCTGGTCCTGGTTTCCCCTCTTCCATAGGCTTTTTCTTTTCTTTGCTTGCCCTCTGCTTGGTTCTTCTAGTTGCCGTTTCCTCTAACTACCTTTTTGGACCCCCTTTTCCCTACTCTAACTATCTAACAAAATGTTATGGGGAGACGTGCCTAAAATTCTAATTAATTGGTTTGCCTAATAGCCTATTATAGAAGAAATGTTGAACTAAGAACACGCTCTTCAGAGAAAAAAAGGAAAAATGTCATCAAGATATTTTTCAAGCATAGAGTTGATGTACGTGGATGGTTGATCATATTAACATGTTAAAAAAAAAAGACAGAAAAGGAGTCAAAATGAACTGTGAGTGACTGGAAAGACCCTTAGATTAGATATAAAACACAAATTAAAAAAAGAACAGGTTTGGAATAAATAATGATAATGAAAGTTTGGAAATTCAAGCTATTTGGGAAGATTGTTTCAAACTGTCTTGGAATTTGACTTTCTTAAAAATCAGTAAAAATAAACATAGGAAGAATCAAAACTAAATAAAATGCTCATCTCATTTTAAGCACTAAATCTCAAAGTAATAGAAGATTCTTCGAGGACAAGCACAGTACTCTCCCCCTTGGTACCACAAAATTGAGTTCACAATACACAAAGAATCCTTATGAATACTCTCAAGTCTGGGAAGAAGCAAACAGAATCATTTGTTTTTCTTTTCTGTTTGAGAAGGAAAACCATGACGGAGATGTCTATCTCTTAACAAAGGTAAACCATCCAGGACTATTCTTAAACTGAGTAAATGATTGGGAACACATAAAAATTGTTTTCTCTTCTTTGTTCCTGACACTGATGGGGAGTGAAGATTGGTGCAGTTTTTAAAATTCTCAGAAGTCAGAGCATCCCACATTTATTCTAATAAGACTTCAGCTTTACCTGAAATCTTTAGTGAAGTGAAGTGAAAGTCGCTCAGTCATGTATGACTCTTTGCGACCCCATGAACTCGTCCATGGAATTCTCCAGGCCAAAATACTGGACTGGGTAACCTTTCCCTTCTCCAGGGAATCTTCCAGCCCAGGGATTAAACTCAGGTCTCCCACATTGCAGGTGGATTCTTTACCAGCTGAGCCACAAGAGAAGCCCAATAACGCTGGAGTGGTTAGACTCTTCCTTCTCCAGGGGATCTTCCTTTCCCAGGAATGAACCAGGGTCTCCAGCATTGCAGGCAGATTCTTTACCTACTGACCTATCAGGGAAATCTTTAGACTCAACTCCAATTTCTTCCTCATCTCAGCATCTATTCTAAGCAATACTCAGCCCTCACACTAGAGCTCACAGGGGAAAACAATACAATCTGTTCCCACACACAATGGGAAGAATGAGAAGAGTTCTCACACAGTCATGAAAGCAAACGTCAATGTTGGGTAGAACTGGACAACAAAGTAAGCCTACAAAAAGAGTAGCAAGCAATAAAGGAAATATTGCATACCAATAAAAGAAAAACAGACAAAATACAAAAATAAGAAAACACAGTATCCCAAAGTCTAAGAAGTCAGTTGAAGGAAGAAAAAAATATCTTACAATTGCTTCTGTACATAAATCAGCATAATAAAAATATAATTTAGTAAAATAAGGGCTTAAACAGTAAATGATTAAACAACAGAATGAGATAAAAACGATATTTCAGACCTAAGATGATGAGAATCAGTTCAGTTCAGTTCAGTCACTCAGTCGTGTCCGACTCTGCGACGCCATGAATCGCGGCACGCCAGGCCTCCCTGTCCTTCACCAACTCCCGGAGTTCACTCAGACTCACATCCATCAAGTCAGTGATGCCATCCAGCCATCTCATCCTCTGTCGTCCCCTTCTCCTCCTGCCCCCAATCCCTCCCAGCATCAAAGTCTTTTCCAATGAGTCAACTCTTTGCATGAGGTGACCAAAGTACTGGAGTTTCAGCTTTAGCATCATTCCTTCCAAAGGACACCCAGGGCTGATCTCCGTTAGAATGAACTGGTTGGATCTCCTTTCAGTCCAAGGGACTGTGAAGAATCTTCTCCAAAAGCATCAATTCTTTGGCTCTCAGCTTTCTTCACAGTCCAACTCTCACATCCATACATGACCACTGGAAAAACCACAGCCTTGACTAGATGGACCTTTGTTGGCAAAGTAATGTCTCTGCTTTTGAACATGCTATCTAGGTTGGTCATAACTTTCTTTCCAAGGAGTAAGAGTCTTTTAATTTCAGGCTGCAGTCACCATCTGCAGTGATTTTGGAGTCCCCAAAATTAAAGTCTGACACTGTTTCTACTGTTTTCCCATCTGTTTCCCATGAAGTGATGGGACCAGATGCCATGATCTTCGTATTCTGAATGTTGAGCTTTAAGCCAGCTTTTGCAGTCTCCTCTTTCACTCTCATCAAGAGGCTTTTTAGTTCCTCTTCACTTTCTGCCATAAGGGTGGTGTCATCTGCATACCTGAGGTTATTGATATTTCTTCTGGCAATCTTGATTCCAGCTTGTGCTTCTTCCAGCCCAGCATTTCTCATGATGTACTCTGCATAGAAGTTAAAAAGCACGGTGACAATATACAGCCTTGACGTACTCCTTTTCCTATTTGGAACCAGTCTGTTGTTCCATGTCCAGTTCTAACTGTTGCTTCCTGTCCTGCATATAGGTTTCTCAAGAGGCAGGTCAGGTGGTCTGGTATTCCCATCTCTCTCAGAATTTTCCACAGTTTATTGTGATCCACACAGTCAAAGGATTTGGCATAGCCAATAAAGCAGAAATATATGTTTTTTGGGAACTCTCTTGCTTTTTCGGTGATCCAGAGGATGTTGGCAATTTGATCTCTGGTTCCTCTGCCTTTTCTAAAACCAGCTTGAACATCTGGAAGCCCATGGTTCATGTATTGCTGAAGCTTGGCTTGGAGAATTTTGAGCATTACTTTACTAGTGTGTGAGATGAGTGCAATTGTGTGGTAGTTTGAGCATTCTTTGGCATTGCCTTTCTTTGGGATTGGAATGAAAACTTGACCTTTGATGAGAATCAACACAGCACAAACTTGAACTTCACAGAAAGAACAAGAAAGAGACAATGTACCACTAAAAATCAAATCACTGTTATAGTGGGAAGGCTTAAGTTGGTGGCAATTAGTTGTAAAAACTTAAAAAAAAATTAAAACAAATAGAGGGAAATCATATTTTTAGAGTATAGAGATATAAATAAAATGTATTTTGAGAAAATGAAGAAGGAATTGAATATCCAAAATTGTCCCATTTTCTAAGGAACTTAATAAAACTTAGATATCATTAAAATATGGGCATCCCAGGTGGCTCAGAGGTGAATAATCTGCCTGCCAATGTAGGAGACACTAGAGATGCTGGTTCAATCTCGGGGTCAGAAAGATTCTCTTGGAGGAAGAAATGGAACCCACTCTGGTATTCTTACCTAGAGAATCCCATGCACAGAAGAGCCAGACAGGCTACAGTCTATAGGGTTGCAAACAGTCGGACACAGCTGAAGTGACTGAGCACACACACATACACACATACTACAATACAACCAAATTGTTTTTCAAAGATGGAAGAAAGAAAATAATAATTTGGTAATACAGAGAGGAATAGCAAATTATTACAATAAGTGAAATCCATTGACTGGTCTTGGTTCTCACTTTTTTAAAAAAAGAAGCAAAGAAACAATGAATGTCAAATGATAATAGAAGAATGTTTACAAAATCTCAGGGTAAGAGTGCCATAAGAAGTTTATCACCAGCACACTGGCCATCCAGGAATAGAATCAACAGACCTCTCAACAGGGAATAAACTCAATAAATACAGGACCCTTGAGCTCTTGGGGTGAAGTGGGAGATTACCTATTTGACCACTAAATTTAGATAAATAAAATATGAATTTAAATATTGAGGCAGGTAAAAGAGTAGTTGTGTTAAAATCTATGGTAAATTTTGGATCGATAGAAATTCTCTGCAGTGGTACTGCCTGTTTCTAATTTGTGTCATGAGATTTGGTCTGGTCTTTGACTTTCATTCTCTGCTTTTTTGGTAATGTTTGAAACTTTTATAATAAGTATACACCATTTTTTCAAAAAACAACTGAGTAGGTTTGCTTCACATAGAAAAAAGAATAGCAACTATACTACATTGTTCAGTTCAGTTCAGTTCAGTCACTCAGTTGTGTCTGACTCTTTGCAACCCCATGAATCACAGCACACCAGGCCTCCCGGAGTTCACTCAGACTCATGTCCATCGAGTCAGTGATGCCATCCAGCCATCTCATCCTCTGTCGTCCCCTTCTCCTCCTGCCCCCAATCCCTCCCAGCATCAGGGTCTTTTCCAGCGAGTCAACACTTCGCATGAGGTGGCCAAAGTACTGGAGTTTCAGCTTTAGCATAATTCCTTCCAAAGAAATCCCAGGGCTGATCTCCTTCAGAATGGACTGGTTGGATCTCCTTGCAGTCCAAGGGACTCTCAAGAGTCTTCTCCAACACCACAGTTCAAAAGCATCAATTCTTTGGCACTCAGCCTTCTTCACAGTCCAACTCTCACATCCACACATGACCACAGGAAATACCATAGCCTCGACTAGATGGACCTTAGTCGGCAAAGTAATATCTCTGCTTTTGAATATACTATCTAGGTTGGTCATAACTTTTCTTCCAAGGAGTAAGCGTCTTTTAATTTCATGGCTGCAATCACCATCTGCAGTGATTTTGGAGCCCCCAAAAATAAAGTCTGACACTGTTTCCACTGTTTCCCCATCTATTAGTGGTGGGAAAAAATGGATATTCTTGTTTCCTGTACTTTTAATTTTAAGGACATCTAAAAACTTTTTTAAAAAATTAGAAAACTTAGTGGAGGATATATTAAAGTTTGAGGTGCCTTTAAGATACCCTGTGAGAGATACTTCTCAGGCATTGGGGAACAAGAACTGAGGCTAAGTTTTGAAATACAAATTTGCTAAGGGTTTGACTCGAAGTGACAAATGATGGCCAGAAAATGCAGATTATCTTAGAATAGTATCAACAGAGTATCCTTGGACAGAGACTGAGGACATTTAAGAAGCAGATACTAGAATAAAATCAGAAAATACCAGAAACCTTGCCCACTCACCCCTTTAGTTGGTGAATAGGCTGAAACCATGAGCAAAAATGTGATAAAAGGCAACAGAAAAGAGTTTCTTTTCTGATATCATTATGTTTCCCAGGTCAAGAAGATGTATTTCTAGTTTTCTAATTCACAGTATTTTGCCAATGATTAACCTAATCTACTGAAGTTCAACTGAGCTACTTTCTTTTTTGTGAACATTTTATCTTTCATTCACTGTATTAATTCTCTAGATCTCATTTCTACTGGATGAAATTCTTTGTGAAAATAACTAGATTTTCAAATTTAAGTCACAGTTCCCTTTTTTATTGCTTTTTTAGTCCTCACATCTGGGATTTCAGGTTGTGCCCATGAATTCAATCGCATCCTGTTATACTGGGTCCTCAGCAAATCTATTCAATTCCTTCTCAATACAGTTCCCAGCAGGGAATTAACAGAACAGGAGGAAGAGGGGACTTTTTCAGTTTGTTTTCCCCAAAGAAAATACAATCCCTATTTTGGTTGACTACATTGTTATATATAAATTTATTTTTTATTCTACAGCTCATTTGTACTTTAATCAACATATCTCTCTTTCTGTTATCTAAGCATGATGATATGTCATAATTTCATTCATTATTTTACAAAGAAAATTTAATAATTTTACACATCACTTGGTGCTCTGTAACTCGTCATGTCCGACTCTTTGAGACCTCAGGAATGTAGCCCATTAGGCTCCTCTGTCCACGGAATTTTTCAGGCAGGAATCTCAGAATGGGTTGCCATTTCTTACTCCAGGGGCTCTTCCTGACCCAGGGATTGAACCTGGATCCCCTGCTTCTACACTGGCAGGCACACTATTTACTACTGCACTACCTGAGAAGCCAAGGTCATCATCACCTATCTATGGTTTTGTCACGCAAGTGTATGTTCCTTGATTCTTTGTCTCGTCACAACAAACATTTGGAGTGACGAACATTAAAGCCCCCTCGGCGTGTCGCAGCTCTCAGGTATTGGATAGACCGTGTTATAGCTCTCAGGTCTCGAACGGACCATGTTATAGCTCTTAGACAAATCAGTGTTACAGCTCAGTGTTACAGCTCTATTTTATTTAGAAGATAGCAGGAAAATCCATCTTCAAGGCGTGAGGGCACATCGATCTAAAGACACGAGGAAAAGAGCGCCCCAGTGCGGGAGAGAGAGAGAGAGAGACCTGGCTCTGGCTTCTCTATTTATATGTTTCTCTCTCCCTGGGCCTGTCCTCGGTCCTCGGACCTTCTTTTGTTTCATTTTCGCAGGCTTTTCTTGTCTTGTAGCCACCGCCATTTTAGACTCCTTCTCCCTGTTCTACCTACCTAACAGTTTCTTTTAATAAAATACATAAAAGTGGGAAGGTATAATATTAAGCATTACTTCATCATTTTGGAATGTTAAAATGACATATGCACACATTTTTAAAAGTTATACATAATAAATAGATAAACTATAATTTCTAAAAAATATTTTAAAAATTAACCCCATTGAAATTTTGATTTATGAATATAATCTTAAATGCAAGGCATCAAGAAACTTAAATAACTATGTACTCTATGATGGTCAGCCACATAGAAGGTATATGTTCTTTCAAGTTTAAAGTACCTCTCCTAAGAACTGGGCTAATAGATGATTCTTTATTTTAGTTCAACTGGAATAAAGTGATAGCAGTATTATATAATACAAAAAAGTTATAGCCCAAAGGCCAAGCAACAAAGAATATAACTATTGAAAAGAATCCAACAGTTAATAAATAAAATTCGAGCTAATATCTAGTTTTATATAAGTGTAAGATTATGATATAGAAAATTTATTCTGTTTAAGGTGTCTTACTACAAAGGGAAGAAACTAAAAAGTAACAGAGTATGTTAGAGATCTAGTTAAGCACCCTCTTTTTACAAATTAGAGACTGAAATTCAATCTTAATAATTAACTTGTTTAAGACACATTTCAATGGTAGAACAGGACTGCTTCCTGAGGCTGACTTCTATTCTGGGCCCTTGTTTACCATATCCATGTTTTTACATTTTATGAATTAATCATATTATTTATTCATTACATTTTTACTTTAAATTTGGAAAATTAACAAGTAATGAAATTTCTTCTGCCCAACAATTCTCTAGTTTTTTCTCAAAAATGAGCGTTGTAAGAACAGGATGCAGTTCATAACATTAAAACACTTGTATAGGTTCACTAAGGTAAGAACTTTACATAGGAAAAAGTTTAATTTTAATTTACTTATAATTTGGTTTGGCCAAAGAAAAACTTACATAAAAATCACAACTTTAAAACCTCTTTAATCTATATCATAACACTTTATTTTGGAATTATGTATCATATATAACATACTAGCTTTGAAATAATATATTTTATTATTAAAGTTCTTATACAACAAGTTACTGTTGGCAACTGNTAGAGGAGGTCTTCAGGGTCTGTAACTACCAAGATGATGGAGGAGGCCAACAAGAATAAGAGACTAATAAAGAAAATGCAACTCTTGGCTGTTCTGACTCAGCCACCACCTCGAGGGGACCTTGAAGGACTGAGAAACCTGGACAGACCCCCAAGAAGCCTCCTGGGCCCGAACCAATATGCTTTTGTCTGAACGGGAGACACTGGAAGGGGGAATGTCCTGAGCCCCCTCCTGGGGGACACACAAAGGCAACCATGACCAGCTTCAGTTCTTTGTGAATAAGTTGGATGAGAGAGCCCACACAGTGACTGATGGGGCCCAAGTGCCTGCCTAGATATAGATCCCACTTGATCCATTTTCATTACCCAAGTGGAGCCTTAGGTCACCCTTGATGTAGGAGGTAAAACTGAATTTCTTGTAGACACTGGAGCTGCCTGTTCTGCTTTAACTTAGCCAGCTGGTCCCCTCTCCATTTGTGCTCTATACTGTGACAGGAGTTGGTGGACAGTCAAATGGAGGGCGACTTAATCTCTCCTTGGCTTCCCAGGTGGCACAGTGGTAAAGGATTTGCCTGCAATGCAGGAGACCCGGGTTCAATCCCTGGGTCAGGAAGATCCCCTGGAGAAAGAAATGACAACCCACTCCAGTATTCTTGCCTGGAAAACCTTGGACAGAGGAACCTGGTGGACTACAGTCCATTGGGTAGCAAAGAGTCGGCCACAGGGAGCACATCAGCACAATCCCAACAAAAAGAAAGTCTAAAAATTTTAGGGGGAAAAACACACTGCAATTTGGAATTTTCATATGAAAGTAAACAAAGGTGTCATTGGTATGATCAGAAATTCAGTAAAACATGTAAATGTATCTGCCTTGAAATCTGTTTAATCTGACAGAAAACAGTACTAAATTTTGAGGAGGACAGCAATTTTTAGTGTCATATAAAGATGCAGACCATCAATCTGGTAGTAAAGAATCATGACATATTCAAAAGGACTGTGACTCGTGAGACTGTCAACTCTACCAGCTGAAGCTAAGAGCTCAATTCCATACTTTGCAGAACCTGACATTAGCACTTCGGCTGTGAGACCCGTTGATCATAGGTAGGAAATAGATGTGGAGGCTCAAGTTGGAGTCTTATATGAGGCCTGGGGTCTTACCTGAATTCAACCCCCAAACCAACTTCATTTTAGGAAAATTATTTTAGTGTTTACTTTAAATAACTTGTTATCCATGAGAAAAGGTTGTGTTTGCATGATATGGGGCTGAAAATTTGTGATTGTCATATTGTTTTGTCTTTGTCTCTCTCTCTATTCTGTCTGTGTGTGTGATTTAATGTTATGATTAAACATTTTTTAGATGAATGATTTCATCATTTGTCTGTTAATGTTAAACTCTATGATTTTCTATTTTGGGGAAGCAATATCCAAGATTGACTTAATAAAGTATATTTTAAAAACATATTTTGGACATGACTAGCAGAAGTTAGCAATGATATTTTATATATATATATATGTACTAATTTTCAAAATGGCATCTATATTTGAATTTTAATAAAAACATTTTGGTTGCTGATATATCAACATTCTTGGATTTTTTTTACTTCATATAATAATGGCCTGTTATGTTTCATTCTTTATGCTGCCTTACATATGGAACCCCTAACCAGGGATCAAACCTATGTCCCCTGTAGTGGAAGCACAGGGGAATCTTAACCACTAAAATTACAGGGAAATCCCTAATAATGGCCTCTTAAATTATTCAACCATAGCCACAAACTACAATAGCCATGTATAGTAACTTAAGTCAGGCCACCAGTTTATAACAATAATGCACATCCAATAATTTTGGATATAAACATTGATAAAGGAATATAATTCACACTTCCTTTTACGGGGAAGATACTGTTAATTTTCAAAGGAAAAATATGCAGCAGGCAAACAACCACACAAAACTGGAGCGAGTAACCAGGTTCAAATATAAAACTGTATTTTTCTATCAGGGTTTTATTTTTATTAAGTATTCTCCATTTTTGCAGAGAAAACATGCATTTCGACTCTGTGGATATTTTATGATTGTGCAATATTTTTTTCAAAACCTTTGTTTCTATGCTCAGGAATATACTTTAATACTTTAGGGTTAATGGGTCATGTTCTTTCATCTTTATACTACCATTTCCTATATGCACAAAAAAGAAATGACTTGTATGATTTTCAACAACACAAATTAGATTAAAACAGAGGTGATACAATATAGGTTATTTGAAATGTTTTAATACTTTGTGCCCCTGGGAAAAATAAAAGTAGCTCTTCACCTTCAGCAGCTACTGTAGCACGATCAGTTAGATGTTGGTGTTCTGAGGAGACAGTTAGGTCTCATAGTTTAGGTCTTGGTATTCACTTCAGATAAGTGAATTGTGCAAAATAACAGGATCATACAAGGCCATTCTGTGAATATGTTGGATCGAGGCAAAGTAAGATCACTCCGTAACTATGACTGAATTTAGACAAAAGAACATTGTCTAAACTTCAGATATAACCAAAAATCTTTTTCTTGGATGAGTGACAGCTGCCTCTGCACTTATAACAGCTTCAGCTTCACTACATCCCTTACATTAGATAAAATTTATTAAAATAGTCTACTGTAGAATTCCCTTTGCTCCCTGACTGCATGAAATCCAGGGCAAAGCATCACCGCTTTGAAATATCTCCCCAAATCACCTAGTGTAAGATTGAATCATACACTTCTTTTTATATACTTTTGTACTGAGACATTACATGATTCTCATCTGTGCACTCTCTTCTGCATTGCAACAAGTCAAAAAGCTCAACATTTGTCAATTACAGGTGTGTTTCTGGTAGTGTAGCTGGAGGCCACTGTCAACTCTTCTGGAAAGGTTTTATTTTTTTAAAAAATAAAAGAACTATCAAATATCAAGTATGCTTACATCTGATATTTTTTCAATGTCTTTCTCTTAAGCTTTCTAGAAAATTGAAACTTTATATTTCAACTAAATTAAACATTTATATCATTTTGGTCAGGCCTTCTCCATAAGTCAAAAGATATCAGTATACATTCTCTTTCTCTCTGGGCAGTGTGTGGCTTTTTAATGCTAACATATATAACAGGAATTTGTATATAGCCTTTCTTCATTACTCATGAATTCCATATTTTTTAATTTGTCTACTACAATTTTTTTTTTCAATTCTCATACCATACTTGTGGCATTCTATGGACATATGTGGACAGGTGCAGAGTGGTAAAACATTTGAGTTGCTTCACAGGCATGTACCCACCTTAGAACAAAATATTATTGTTTCAACTTTACGGTAAACAAATGCCTTTTTGATGGGCTATTTTGTGCCGTATTGTGTGTGTGTGTGTTTTGTTTGTGACTTTGCTATTTGTAATGATATCCAAGCATATTGTTGAGGTACTGTATATTGTTCTCAAGTCAAAGATGACTATGGTGCACCTTATGGAAAAAATATATGTGTTGGATAATCTTTGTTCAGGCATGAGTTACAGTGCTGTGAACTATGCAGTTTAATGACAGTATATCAACAATCTGTATTAAATAAGATATTTTTACAAAGAAACTTTAACTGGGGAAAATATATGAAATGGAGTATAAGGCCTATCCTGGAGAATAGGTCCTGAAAGCAACTCAGGCATTTAATTAAAACCCTTAAGAAACTATGTCTGAAGAAAATTGTAACTGTAAATAGACCAATATTTACACAGTTTTAAACTTAGCTTTGAATGATCTCAGTCTCTGGATCAATATGATCTTCTCCTATTGTAAGTACAGATATGGAAAAAAAAATTTACTATGGAGAAAGGTAAAATGATTCAGTTTTTGAAGTTCATCATTAAAATGTTCAGCATTCAAAAGAGACACAGATGTATAGAACAGTCTTTTGGACTCTGTGGGAGAGGGAGAGGGTGGAATGATTTAGGAGAATGGCATTGAAACATGTATAATATCATATATGAAATGAATCACCAGTCCAGGTTTGATGCATGATACTGGATTCTCTGGGGTGGTGCACTGGGATGACCCAGAGGGATGGTATGGGGAGGGAGGTGGGAAGGGGATTCAGGGTGAGGAACACATATACACCCATGGTGGATTCATGTTGATGTATGGCAAGACCAATACAATATTGTAAAGTAATTAACCTCCAATTAAAATAAATAAATTTATATTAAAAATAATTAAAATTAAAAACCA
>SJYQ01001331.1:69771-83084 GCA_006410935.1 Redunca redunca
AATGAAGTGCAAAAAAAAAGAATATGAAACATCAGAATTGATTTAAAAAAACCAAAACTTCAAAATAAATGTAAGTAGGTTCCTTGAAGGAGAGAGGAGACAAATATTTTGAACAAAATCTTCCCAAAATTAAAATGATGAAATGCATCTATGCCAAGATTCATGAAGCCCTACAGATTATAAAAAGAATAAATACAAAGAGATCACACCTAAGCACATTACTGTAAAACAGTTCAAAAGCAATGTTAGAGAGAAACATTCAGAGCAGCCCAAAGGAAATAAAAAAAGACATATGACTTCAAAGATACAAACATTAGACTGATAACTGATTTGACTATAGAAATGATAGAGGAAAGAAAGTAATAAAATTACATGTTTAAAGTTCTGGGAGTAAATAAGTGCCAACATAGAAGTCTATCACTGTAAAAGCATCCTTGAAAAATGAAAAAGATGCTTTCAAACAAACAAAAAACAATAACAACAAAAATTTCTCGCCAGTAGCCCTGAATTAAATCATTTACTTTGTAAGGCATGAATAAAATGATTTCTGATGAACACACTACAAAAGGAAATAATAAAGACCACTACAAAGAATAAATAGACTATTAAATCCAAATGAATATTAACTGTGTATAATATTAACAATAACTTAAACATAGTATTAAGATAGATACAAAAAATCATGGATATTGGAGACAAATTCAAATTAAAGCCGTAATGAAATACCACCGCAGCTCATTATAATGACTGAAATGAAAGAAGAAAGAAAGAAAGAGAGAGAGAGGTGAAGGAAGAAAAGAAAAAAGGAAGGAAAGAAAAAAGCAATAGTAAGTGTCACTGAGGATGTGGTGAAGTTGCTTGAATATAAACTGATAATTAGTGACCCTGTTTGTACTCAGTCACTAAGTCATGTTTTACTCTTTTGCTACCCCATGGACTGTAGCCCACTAGGCTCCTCTTCCATGGGATTTCCTCAGAAAGAATACTGGAGTGGGTTGTTGTTTCCTTCTCCCGGGCATATTCCTGGCCCAGGGATTGAACCTGTGTATCCTGTTCTCTTGCATTGGCAGGCAGATTCTTTACCACTGAGTCACTTTGGAAGCCCCACTTGGTGATACTACTTTGGAAAACTGTTTGTCAGTATTAATTGATACTGGAGCTTACATATACCCTATGTTGTAGAAATCCTATTCCAAGATATAATAACAAGAGAAAGGCATAAGCAACAATGAACACTTACTTAATACTTCTTTAAAACTAGACTAATGTAGCTCCCAAATATAATGAATATTGAAAGAATTGAACCACAATAGTATACTGCATGACATTCTTTAAATGATATTTTAAAGTACATAAAAGGAAATCTAATCTCTGGTGATATTAATCAGAATAGTGTATATATTTGGGGGTGCATAATGGGAGGGAGAGAACACATGGGTAGTTTCTAGTATATAGCGATGTCTATTATTTTGATTGGGGTGATGCTTCCTGGGTGTTTTTACAAGATATAAGTCACTGATCTATAAATGCAAGATTTGTTTTGTAATGTCTTTTCTTCATTATACTTTGACATAAAAATGTTTGATATAATTAAAGTAGTGTAATATTTTGAGTAAATCACCTATCCTGTATACCTGTTAAATCTTCTATTAAAAATAAACGTTATTATCTTTTCCTTCTTGTAACCTTCCTTCCCATACTCCAAAGGCTGTTATACTCTTGCTGGGAGAGAAATAATCAGGAATAATTATACAAAGCCACTGTAAAAAGAATGCAGGAAAAATAACATATGTTTCTAGTAATACTAAAAAATCATTAAAAATTATATTACTTTGTATTCAGGAAACTCATGTTTTAAACGTATTCTTCCTTAAACAATAAAGATTCCCTGTGTGTATAGCACAGGGAACTATATTCACTATCTTAATGACAAACTATAATGGAAAATAATAAGCAAAGAATATAGATATATACAATACACATACAACTGAATCACTTTGCTGTATACCTAAAACTACCACAATATTGCAAATCAACTATACTTCAATAAAAATAAAACAAAATTTGTCTTTAATTTGCTGTATAATATTGAGAAAGTAATCAGTGTCACTTAAATTTAATTTGTAAAATACACTATGGTATTATAAAATTGAGCTTCCCTGGTAACTCAGCTGGTAAAGAATCTGCCTGTAATGCAGGAGACCCAGGTTCAATTCCTGGATTAGAAAGATTCCCTGGAGAATGAATGGTTAGGCTACCCATTCCAGTATTCTTTCTTGGGCTTCCCTGATGGCTCAGACAGTAAAGAATCTGCCTGCAATGTGGGAAACCTGGGTTCAATCCCTGGGTTGGGAAGATCCCCTGGTGGGGAGGGCATGGCAACCGACTCCAGTATTCTTGCCTGGAGAATCCCATGGCAGAGGAGCCTCGTGGGCTATAGTCCATGCAGTTGCAAAGAGTCAAACATCATTGAGTGACTAAGCAGAGCACAGCATTATAAAATGACTCAGTTCTCCTGTTTTGGAATAAATCAATATCTTGCATGTGATTACATGATAATATTTATTTATGAAAATATATCAAATGTTGTAACTATATATTTGCAAATCTGAGCATTAACTTCAAAGAAAAAAAATTAGGCATCACAGAGATTAATAATAGGATTTTCCTGGTGACTCAAGTGGTTAACAATCCGCCTGCAACACAGGAGATGCAGGTTTGATCCCTGGATCAGGAAGACCCCCTGGAGAAGGAAAGTGAAAGTGAGAGTCGCTAAGTCATGTCCAACTCTTTGTGACCTCATGGACTATACAGTCCATGGAATTCTCCAGGCCAGAATACTGGAGTGGGTTGCCATTTTCTACTCCAGGGGATCTTCCCAGCCCAGGGATCAAATCCAGGTTTCCCGCATTGCAGGTGGATTCTTTACCAGCTGAGCCACAAGGGAAGCCCAAGAATACTGGAGTGGGTAGCCTATCCTTCTCCAGCGGATCTTCATGACCCAGGAATAGAACTGGGATCTCCTGCATTACATGTGGATTCTTTACCAACTGAGCTATGAGGGAATGGCCACCCAATTCATTATTCTTACCTGGCTACAGTCCATGGGGTTATGAAGAGTCAGACATGACTGAGCAACTAACCCTTTCACCCCTTCTTTCACATAGATTAATAATGTTAAGACTCATTATTGATAATGGTAGATGCATTTATATCTAGTACCTCAGTGGGAGGAATTTATAACATTTTAGAAAAAGATGCTGTAAAACAAGTTACTCTTTTAATATTATTCTTGAGATACAAGCAGTTTTCTGTTTTTTTTTTTTTTTATTTTNAGAAAAAGATGCTGTAAAACAAGTTACTCTTTTAATATTATTCTTGAGATACAAGCAGTTTTCTGTTTTTTTTTTTATTTTTTTTAATTGAAGGATAATTGCTTTACAGAATTTTGTTGTTTTTTGTCAAACCTTAACATGAATCAGCCATAGGTATACATATATTCCCTCCCTTTTGAATCTCTCTCCCATCTCCCCCATCTCACTCCTCTAGGTTGATATAGAGCCCCTGTTTGAGTTTCATGAGCCATACAGCAAATTCCTGTTGGCTGTCTATTTTACATATGGTAATGTAAGTTTCCATATTGTTCTTTCCATACATCTCACCCTCTGCTCCTCTCTCCCCAAATCCATAAGCTTATTTTTTATGTCTGTTTCTCCATTGCTGCCCTGTAAATAAATGTTTAAGCACCATTTTCCTAGATTCCTTATATGTGCATTATAATACAATATTTATCTTTCTCTTTCTAACTCACTTTGCTCTGTATAATAGGTTCTAGGTTTATCCATTTCATTAGAACTGACTCAAATATGTTCCTGTTTATGGCTGAGAAATATTCCCTTGTGTATATGTATAGAACTGTCTTTAACCATTTTCCCCCAGTCTATATTTAAACTGATGAATTATAGTATGACACACAAAAGACAGTCACATTTTTAAAAAAATGTGAAATGAAATGAAATGTTAGTCTCTCAGTCTTATCCAACTTTGTGCAAGCTCTTGGACTGTAATCCACCAGTATCCTCTGTCCATGGGATTCTCCAGCAAGAATACTGGAGTGGGTTGCCATTTCCTTCTCTCGGGGATCTTCCCAACCCAGGTCTCCCATATTGCAGGCAGATTCTTTGCTGTCTGAGCTACCAGATGGTAATTGTCAATTACTAATTGAAAATTTATCAGTCTGTTGATGCAAACTAGGGAATACACTTGTCAAATGGAAGGTAGAAATGAAGGAAATAAAGAACAAACAGAAAGCCCTCTGTGAATCCCTAACACCTACAGATGGAATCAAGCTGCAGATAAAATTTTGAAAGTATCAGCAATGAGGGAAAGTTGATTTTTTTCACATGCTTGTTTGAAACTCTTGTTCAACTAGATAAAGTCAAAATTTTATCTGGCAATCTAAGTTTTCTCCTCAGTTCAGTTCAGTTCAGTTCAGTCTCTCCGTCGTGTCCAACTCTTTGCGACCCCATGAATTGTGGCACGCCAGGCCTCCCTGTCCATCACCATCTCCTGGAGTTCACTCAAACTCACGTCCATTGAGTCGGTGATGCCATCCAGCCATCTCATCCTCTGTCGTCCCCTTCTCCTCTTGCCCCCAATCCCTCCCAGCATCAGAGTCTTTTCCAATGAGTCAACTCTTTGCATGAGATGGCCAAAATACTGGAATTTCAGCTTTAGCATCATTCGTTGCAGAGAACACCCAGGGCTGATCTCCTTTAGAATGGACTGGTGTTGGATCTCCTTGCAGTCCAAGGGACTCTCAAGAGTCTTCTCCAACACCACAGTTCAAAAGCATCAATTCTTTGGCCCTCAGCTTTCTTCACAGTCCAACTCTCACATCTATACATGACCACTGGAAAAACCATAGCCTTGACTAGACAGACCTTTGCTGGCAAAGTAATGTCTCTGCTTTTGAATATGCTATCTAGGTTGGTCATAACTTTTCTTTCAAGGAGTAAGCGTCTTTTAATTTCAGGCTGCAGCCACCATCTACACTGATTTTGGAGCCCCCAAAATAAAGTCTGACAGTTTCCAGTGTTTCCCCATCTATTTCCCATGAAGTGATGGGACCAGATGCCATGAACTTCGTTTTCTGAATGTTGAGTTTTAAGCCAACTTCTTCACTCTCCTCTTTTACTCTCGTCAAGAGGCTTTTTAGTTCCTCTTCACTTTCTGCCATAAGGGTAGTGTCACCTGCATATTTGAGGTTATTGATATTTCTTCTGACAATCTTGAGTCCAGCTTGTACTTCTTCCAGCCCAGCGTTTCTCATGATTTACTCTGCATAGAAGTTAAATAAGCTGGGTGACAATATACAGCCTAGATGTACTCCTTTTCCTATTTGGAACCACTCTGTTGTTCCATGTCCAGTTCTAGCTGTTGCTTCCTGACCTGCATATAGGTTTCTCAAGAAGCAGGTCAGGTGGTCTGGTATTCCCATCTCTTTCAGAATTTTCCACAGTTTATTGTGATCTACACAATCAAAGTCTTTGGCATAGTCAATAATGCAGAAATAGGTGCTTTTCTGGAACTCTCTTTCTTTTTCCATGATCAAGTGGATGTTGACAATTTGATCTCTGGTTCCTCTGCCTTGTCTAAAACCAGCTTGAACATCTGGAAGTCCACGGTTCACGTATTGCTGAAGCCTGGCTTGGAGAATTTTGAGCATTACTTTACTAGCATGTGCGATGAGTGCAATTGGGTTGTAGTTTGAGCATTCTTTGGCATTGCCTTTCTTGGGGATTGGAATGAAAACAGAGTTTTCCAGATTTGCTGGCATATTGAGTGCATCACTTTCACAGCATCATCTTTCAGGATTTGAAATAGCTCAACTGGAATTCCATCCCCTCCACTAGCTTTGTTCATAGTGATGCTTTCTAAGGCCCATTTGACTTTACATTCCAGGATGTCTGGCTCTAGGTGAGTGATCATACCATCATGATTATCTTGATCATGAAGATCTTTTTTGTACAGTTCTTCTGTGTATTCTTGCCAGCTCTTAATATCTTTTGCTTCTGTTAGGTCCATGCCATTTCTGTCCTTTTTCGAGCCCATCTTTGCATGAAATGTTCCCTTCGTATCTCTAATTTTCTTGAAGAGATCTCTAGTCTTTCCCATTCTGTGGTTTTCCTCTGTTTCTTTGCATTGATCATTGAGGAAGGCTTTCTTATCTCTTCTTACTCTTCTTTGGAATTCTGCATTCAGATGCTTATATCTTTCCTTTTCTCCTTTGCTTTTTGCTTCTCTTTTCTTCACAGCTATTTGTAAGGCCTCCCCAGACAGCCATTTTGCTTTTTTGCACTTCTTTTCCAAGGGATGGTCTTGATCCCTGTCTCCTGTACCATGTCATGAACCTCCATCCATAGTTCATCAGGCACTCTATTATCAGATCTAGTTTCTTAAATCTATTTCTCATTTCTACTGTATAATCATCAGGGATTTGATTTAGGTCATACCTGAATGGTCTAGTGGTTTTCCCTAGTTTCTTCAATTTCAGTCTGAATTTGGCAATAAGGAGCTCATGATCTGAGCCACAGTCAGCTCCGTCTTGTTTTTGCTGACTGTATAGAGCTTTCCCATCTTTGGCTGCAAAGAATAGAATCAATCTGATTTCGGTGTTGACCATCTCGTGATGTCCATGTGTAGAGTCTTCTCTTGTGTTGGAAGAGAGTGTTTGTTATGACCAGTGCATTCTCTTGGCAAAATTCTATTAGCATTTGCCCTGCCTCATTCCATATTTCAAGGCCAAATTTGCTTGTTACTCCCGGTGTTTCTTGACTTCCTACTTTTGCATTCCAGTCCCCTATAATGAAAAGAACATCTTTTTTGGGTGTTAGTTCTAAAAGGTCTCATAGGTCTTCATAGAACCGTTCAGCTTCAGCTTCTTAAGCGTTACTGTTTGGAGCATAGACCTAGATTACTGTGATATTGAATGGTTTGCCTTGGAAACGAACAGAGATCATTCTGTCGTTTATGAGACTGCATCCAAATACTGCATTTCGGACTCTTTTGTTGACTCTATTTCTTCTGAGGGATTCCTGCCCGCAGTTTTAGATATAATGGTCATCTGAGTTAAATTCACCCATTCCAGCCCATTTTCGTTCTCTGATACCTAGAATGTCGACGTTCCCTCTTGCCATCTCCTGTTTGACCACTTCCAATATTGCTTGATTCATGGACCTAACATTCCAGGTTCCTATGCAATAAGTTTTGTCCTAGACTGTTTCAAATTCCAGTCATGGTTTTTCACTCTCATTGAAAATAATCATGTAGGGAATTGTATTTTAAGGCAGTTAAGTTTTAATTTCTCCTTAGTCAAATAGATAGCCTATACAACCATGAAAATAGAGTGTGCTGTCCTACATGGGTCCTAGAAGATATGAAAAGTTCAACTGTGATTACTGACAAATTGTTCTTTAACCTGCTTACAAACTAATGAGCCTGACTGTCACTGTTTGATGGGCAGAAGACAGGACACTATGGCGCTACTGATATAGAGACAGAGAACTTTATCACTCACGACAGAGTAAGCAGCAAACACATCATGTTGGTGCTATAAACACAACCCTGGAACAGGTATTCCTGCTGTACCCTGGCAAGAATGTTCAGGAATGCTCAGAGGCCATAGCCTCCCAACAGTCCTCTGTAATTCCTAAACATAATACATTTAACTCTGTGGTTGTACTGTTTGCAATGTATTCTTATTTTAAATATTTTCTTTCTACTAGACTGTGAAAACAAGAGAAGATTGCACTCATTTTGTGACCTTAGCATCTATAGACATCAACATAAACTTAGTGTTTCCTCTGCTTCTCTACTGCTGCAAAATGAGTCACATCAGATAGCTTAAAACAGCAATAATTTCATGTACTCCCATGGTTTCTGCTTGTCTTGGGGTTTCTGACTTGGGACCATTCACAAGGTTTCAAACAGATGGCTGCTACAGCTGGAGCTCTGGGAGCTGGAAGAAGATTGGGGGTTGCTTTTGTTTTGTTTTTCATTTCATGGGCCATTGGGGGTTTTACCTGTAGCCTCTCCTCAGGTGCTTTTGAGGTTTTTCAGAGCATGGTTGCTTCAAGGTAGGCAAACTCAGTGCTTCCAAATTTTCCTGAATTTTCCTGAAAGTAATGCAGAGATATCTTTTCCCTCTGTTACAAGTCTTTTCCTCCAAGGTCAGTTGCCTACTCAGATACGTGGTGGAGAAGACAGGATCCCCACCAATGGCTGAAGATTACATTTTCAGAAGACAAAATTAGATGAGAGAGTATTGTGGTCCTCCTTGACATATACAAGTGACCCTATTGTTTTACACATAATTGTTTAAGGAAGGAAAAGTAGAACATAGGAAAGGTATCATATTGTGATTTATATTTGGTCTTTGTCACTATTTTGGGGACAAGATCCCTAAAACCCTTGGAATTTAAGTGAAAAAAGTGACAAAAGTGCCTAAATATTCATAAAAATCTCTCTCAACTGCACCCAAGTATATGTTAATCAGGTGACTTGGAAAACACCTAAGGATGGCTGGTTGCCAGGGGAACCAGACTTGTGATTAAAAGGTCAGAGCTTTCATTATCACTCCCTGGAGGTTGAATTGACCACCAATACCCAATGATTTTAATCAATGGTACCTATGTAATAAAGCCTCCGTATAAATCCTAAAGGATAGAGTTTGAAGAGCTTTCAGTTTTGTGAACCGGAACACTTCCATGTGCTACCATGCTGGGCTAAAATTCCACAGGGACAGAAGTTCCTTTGTTTGGGAACTCACCCTATAGATCTCTTCATCTGACTGCAGGTTTGTATCTTTTAATATCCTATACAAACCAGTAATCTAGTGAGAAAATGACATTTCTGAGTTTTGAGCCACACTAGCAAGTTAATAGAACTCAAGGAGGAGATTGTGAAAACCTGGTGCTTAAATACCTTCTGTCAAAAGCACAAGTGACAACTGAACTTGCAACTGATAAGTGGAGGGCAGTCTTATAGGACTGAGTCCTCAATCTGTGGAATCTGATGCTACCCCTGGGTTGATAGTGTCAGAACTGAGTTGAGTTGTAGGACACCCAGCAGGTGTTGGAGAACTGGTTTGCCCCACCTGTGCACATTGGAACAATCTGGTATAGAATCTTTAGAAAGGAAGGAGAGACAACAGAGATAGGGAAGAAAACTCCACTTAGAACAATAGCAGCAACCTAAAGATTACAGAAATATAATTACAGTAACAATGTGAAATTATAAAACACAGATTTTTTTTTTAGATGCATGTACTTATTCATATTAAAAGTGCAATTGTCAGTTAGGTTTATATCAAATGAAAGAACTACTGGAAGGATTAAAGATACAAAATAATATTGAAATCTGACTGAAGTCTGGATGATTTAAACATAAGAGAAAATGTGAATCTTCTAATTCTAAAATAAGTTCATACATCTTAACACCATTTTATATTTTCTTTTAACCATTAGTAGCATAGTATTATTTTGTTCTGATTGAACTCTAATTGATATAATCCAGTAGTTTGAATAAATCAAAACAGCTGTTTCATAATGAGTACAGATATAATGATTGAAAAAAAATGAATACATAAATGAATAATTTAGATGGGTCCACACAATCTTGAATTTTGGTTAGTCAACAGATATTTTCCTCCTTCACTAGAATGGATTTTAGTGATTGCAATTGCCTATTTCTGGAAGAAGAGGTTTGTGAATTTTCTAATATAGTTTTTGAGTCCTTGAAAAACATCAAAGTATCATAACTTAAAATAGGCACTGTCTAGATGTCTTATAGCATTGTTGATCAAGAGCTTTTTATTACTTTCCTTTTGACCTTTGCAGCGTTTCTTGAAAAGTTGCTACTGTTGCAGGCTGATAGGCAATTTACTTACATGTAATGCAACTCTTCCACTTGGCCCTCTGATCATGAACTTCTTTGAATGCTACCAGGAGCTTCCCCAGTGGGTGTGAGTGACAGGTCCGCTGATAATGGAGGTCATGCCATGTAGAGATGATGTGTTTCTTTCTGTTTTGCAGTCCTTGGTGCAGCTTCTGCTTATCGATTGTTCTTTCTGTCTTTATTACTGAGTGGGGGCCCCTCTGCAAATGAGGAGATAATCGTATCTTAGAGGTTTTTATGGCATTAAATTATGCTACAATTATGTCTGTTTTCCAACTATATTTATTTTCTTGTGCAAGCAATTTCAAACCATTTAATAAGCTTCCCAAAAGGTACATTATATTTAAAAATCTAATCAGAGGGTGGCATGATTTTATAGAAATATTTATTTAATTCTATAAAATATCAGTTTTCTCCTTAACTTCAAGTCAGTTTCATAGTCCCTATATTCCCTGATGTGATAATACTTAGAAATATTCTGATTCAGATGTTCTTTCTTAGATGGAGTTTTGCTTTAAAGTACATCTTGGTATCACTATGTGATTCTTAAGGCAGCATTCTTTATGTAGTCACATGATACTCATCTTGACATTCTTGATAGTATTAACTCTTTGATATTTCTCTCTTCACCACCTGTTTTCCAGGCCAACTGACTATCCTTATTTCTGAAGTTACAGTGTTATCCTCTGCATCAGGGCATTCAAGGAGGTCCTTCCCTTATTCCAGAAGAATTTTTTTTTTTTTTAAGGGAGTTAATTATTTTTTACTATTTTATTTTTTGGGTGTGGTGGGCCTTTGTTGCTGCATGTGGGTTTTTTCTAGTTGCGGTGAGCAGGAGCTACACCTCTGTTGTGGTGTGTGAAATTCTCATTGTACTGGCTTCTCTAGTCATGTGAGCTTCAGTAGTTGCAACACTGGGATCAGTAGTTGCGGCTTGCAGGCTCTGGAGCTCAGCCTTGGTAGTCGTATCACAGGAACTTAGCTGCTCCCAGGCATGCGAGACCTTCCTGAACCAGGAGCAAATCTATGTCCCCTGTATTGCAAGGCAGATTCTCAACCACCAGGCCACTAGAGAAACCCTGGAACAATTCTTATTCATATGATGCCCAGCAGTACCCAAATAACCTTTCTTCACATGCTAGTTTTCCTCCTAAACATTATTTCTCCTGTGAAGACTGATATTTTTAGCTGTATATTAAGTTCCTGCTCTATAACTCCAGAGAACCTCAAAGCCTGTCACTCTTGTTCTCTCTACATACACCCAGACCTGCCCCCACCCCCCACACACACCTTAACATTTCTCCAANCAATCTTACCTGGTAGACTATAAGCTTAGTGAGGACAGCGACCAATTCTTCTTCATCACCAGTTCCAGGCCCATAATACATGATATACTTGAACTCAATGTCAATCCCTATTCCTTGCTTATATTAATATTTTGAAAATGCTCTCTGTGAAACAAGAGAAAGAAAGGAGTTGAGGAAATACAAAGAGACAATGAAAAAGGAAAGGAGATGAGACAAATGGAAGGGGAAGTAGAAACGAAAAACGATTTGAAGATGAAAGTTAGGATGCGTATACAATGGTCATTTTCATACGTAAAAGCCATAAGCTATAACTGGAGGGACCAGGAGGGTTGTTTAGTTTCTAGTAATACATCTGAGCATAATAAGACTAATAATAAAAATATGTATATATATTTTTTTTAATTTTGCAAGGTTTTCTATATCTTATCTAATTTGTCCTCGCATAGTGTGACTGAGATTCACATTTTTATCTGAGTGATAACTGAGGAAAGAGCTTCTGACTGTGTCCTCAACCTGTGCTCATGGAAGACCACTCTTAGTTATTTCCTGGGTCCTTCCTCTCCAACTTTTTACTATTTTCCTCTGCCTAACTCAACTACTTACCTTATTTCAAATATAAGTTTTGAATAGTTTCCACATATCTCTTCCCTTACTTTCTTGGCCACTCTACACCTTCCAAAGTTCTTCCAGAGTGTTCTTCCAAAATTGAAAATTTATCATTTCACCCAGCTTTAAATCTTTCTGTGGCTTCTCATCACACTCAGGAAAAGGTTGAGTGTAATTTGTTGCCTGTCTTATTTATATTCCTTTTCCATTATGCCTCCCTCTTCTCCTTACACTTTTGGTTATTTATAGATGCTTGAAAATGACCTTCTCTCCTACTCCTCTGGGCCTTTATGCAGGTTTCTGCTGTCTAGCATGATTTTCTCCTTATATTTTGCACTTGGTTAAATGCCACTTATGCTCAAACACACTGTTTAAGTGACAGCTCAGTAGTATTTCATAATCCCTTTAACTGAATGAATTACTTCTCTTCTTTAATTTTCCAAAATATGTCCTCTATATCCTGCATTATAATATTTTTGATTTTTATTATTCCACTCCTACATGCATTTTCTGAGAACAAATACATTTCTCTGACTGTCTACATATTCTAAGTACTTAAATCTGATGTGGTCTATACATTAAAGAAGACAGTCTGGATACTATGGTTTACACTCAGGGTCTCTAAGTTGTAAATTATAGAAATTCATTACAACTTTGCTTAAGCAAAACACAACTTTTTAAGAAGTGAATTAAAATATCCAATAGAATCCAAGTAAAGACTGAATAGATAGGAACTGGAATGCCATTTAATTTTTTTTTCTGTTCCTTTTTCTCTTATGCCATTTCCTCTTTACTTCTGGGGTTTTAGTACTTCTGAGGGCATGCAGCCACTGCAGAGCTCCTAGTTTACACACCTTCATTAGTATTGACAGCAATTTATATCCTTTTCTGAATTTCCAGTTCCAAATATCTATAGAAAGAATTACTATGAAAATTTCATAGAGTTTAAACCATGTGTCACATGGCACCTTTTGGTTAATCACTGATGTTCACATTAATCCAAATAGTAATTAGATGGAATCATCCCTGTTTTCAGCAACAACAACAAAATTATAACCTGTTGATAACTTCACATGGGCCCCTAAATTTCTCTCTAGTACCTAAAATCAGAAAAAAACTTAGTAGAACAAAAACATGTGGAGTACAGAAGTGAAAAAAGTCAAGTGATCAGCAAGCTATGTTACTGTTCAACAGAAAGCAAAACTATTATGAGAAAAAAATGCAAGCCAGACTTTAACTAGTATTTCTCAAAAACAAGACTTTTAATCTGTGATACTTTACACATTTATTTCTATACATTCTATTTATTTTTAGCTTTTATATTTCTATATTTTTAGCTTAGTTACCTTTGAACTTCTTTCTAAACTTTATAACTTGTAAAACTACTTTTGTCTTCTTTACCAATGAATATATTTTAATTCTTACATTTTCTTCTAACTACAT
>SJYQ01001331.1:83519-106299 GCA_006410935.1 Redunca redunca
TTCATTAGCTATAAATATTGTTTGCTGTCTTTTGGTTCTAGTGTTGGTGAACAGAAATCTAATTTATTAAGTTGCTTGTTTTTCTGAGTGGGAGTCATTATGATAGTTTTTTAGTTTTTTAATTTCTCAAAATTTGTGCCTTTTTGTCATCAGTTGCACCCAGCAAATGACATCCACATACATATTCAGATCATTATTCATTTTAGGCATGTTATTTGCCTTTTAATGGAATAATTATTCTCTGACTTTTATTCACTTCTAATTCTCCTCCTGTTATTTGTATATTACATTCCCTAGATTCATCTCTCATTTCTTATTTTTTCTCTGAATTTCATATTTTTGATTTTTTTCCCTCAGAAAACAAGAGTCTATGAACATCAAAAGTCATACATAGGAGGCAGGATTAAAATCCCAAGCCATTCATAATCAAGATCCCACAAGAGAAAAGGGCAGATTTACTTAATGCCTCAGTTTGTTTCTTGAGAGGAATTACTCGATATGTTTATAGGAGTCATTTGTGGATTTTCCCTTTTTCATTCCTAAAGTGGTGCAATGCCAGCATTGCTAAGACTAGTGCAATTAATGCTAGACCTTTTGTAAAAATAATTTTGTGGGTTGGAAGATAAATTTATATCTTGGATTAAATTAAATTAATGATAATATACATTCCAGTTTTTGACCACCAAGATTGCATTGATGTATTTGCACACATGATTGGTTTCTGATGTCAGGTGTTTATAATTCTGTGTTTTCATTTGACATAATTTGGTTTTATTCAATCTCAGTTTTCATGCAGTGGCTATGACTATAAGTATGATATCAATAGTTGTGTTTCATAATTGAAAATCACCCAAGGAAAATTACAGGTATTTTTGCTTGTGGATATTGAAGTGACTGAAAATGACATTCCCTGATAAAAGAGGGATTACCTATGACCCACAGGTCAAATCTTCCCGACTGCCTATTTTCAATATATCCTTCTGGCTAAAATTCTTTCTTAAAAAGCAGAGATTTTACTTTGCCAACAAAGGTCCGTCTAGTCAAAGCTATGGCTTTTCTAGTAGTCATGTATGGATGTGAGAACTGGACTATAAAGAAAGCTGAACACTGAATAATTGATGCTTTTGAACTGTGTATTGGAGAAGAGAGCCTCTTAGACTGCAAGGAGATTAAGCCAGTCGATCCCAAAGGAAATCAGTCCTGAATATTCATTAGGAGGACTGCTGCTAAAGCTGAAACTCCAATACTTTGGCACCTGATGGGAAGAACTGACTCACTGGAAAAGACCCTGATGCTGGGAAAGATTGAAGTCAGGAGGACAAGAGGATGACAGAGGATGAGATGATTGGATGGCATCACCAACTCAATGGAAATAAGTTTGAGCAAGCTCTGGGAATTGGTGATGGACAGGGAAGCCTGGTGTGCTGCAGTCCATAGGGTTGCAAAGAGTTGACATGACTGAGCAACTGAACTGAAGATACTTTCACAAGCGTAAGTGGTTAAAAAAAGTGAAAGGGAGAATATTATTTCATGAAACATGAAAATTTTATAAAATATAAATTTCAGTTTTCAGCAATATGTGAACTGTGAACTTCCAGATGTTCAAGCTGGTTTTAGAAAAGGCAGAGGAACAAGAGATCAAATTGCCAACATCTGCTGGATCATTGAAAAAGCAAGACAGTTCCAGAAAAATATTTATTTCTGCCTTATTGACTATGCCAAAGCCTTTGACTGTGTGGATCACAATAAACTATGGAAAATTCTTAAAGAGATGGGACTACAAAACCACCTGACCTGCCTCTTGAAAAACCTGTATGCAGGTCAGGAAGCAACAGTTAGAACTGGACATGGAACAATAGACCGGTTCCAAATAGGAAAAGGAGTACATCTAGGCTATATATTGTCACCCTGCTTATTTAACTTATATACAGTGTACATCATGAGAAATACTGGGCTGGAAGAATCACAAGCTGGAATCCAGATTGCTGGGAGAAATATCAATAACCTCAGATATGCAGATGACACCACCCTTATGGCAGAAAGTGAAGAACTAAAGAGCCTCTTGATGAAAATGAAAGAGGAGAATGAAAAAGTTGGCTTAAAGCTCGACATTCAGAAAATTAAGATCATGGTATCCAGTCCCATCGCTTCATGGGAAATAGATGGGGAAACAATGAAAACAGTGAGAGACTTTATTTTGGGGGGGTGAAAAATCACTGCAGATGGTGACTACAACCATGAAATTAATAAATGCTTGCTCCTTGGAAGAAAAGCTATGACCAACCTAGATAGCACATTAACAAGCAGAGACATTACTTTGCCAACAAAGGTCTATCTAGTCAAAGTTATGGTTTTTCCAATTGTCATGTATGGATGTGAGTTAGACTATAAAGAAAGCTGAGCACTGAAGAATTGATGCTTTTGAACTGTGTGTTGGAGAAGACTTGAGAGCCTCTTGGACTGAAAGGAGATTAAGCCAGTCAGTCCTAAAGGAAATCATTGATGAATATTCATTGGAAGGACTGCTGCTGAAGCTGAAACTCCAATACTTTGGCTACCTGATGTAAAGAAAAGACCCTGATGCTGGGAAAGATTGAAGGCGGGAGGAGAAGGGGATGACAGAGGATGAGATGGTTGGTGGCATCACTGACTCAATGGACATGAGTTTGAGCAAGCTCCGGGAGTTGATGATGGACAGAGAAGCCTGGTATGCTGCAGCCCATGCAGTCTCAAAGAGCTGGACACGACTGAGGGACTGAACTGAACTGAAAACAATATCAAAGTCATGAGACTAGGTCCATATACATTTTTGTTGGTCTGCATGTGTATATGGATGTTTTTTCTGCTGTTTTATAGTTAAGAGATATAAAAAGTATGGACAGGGATAATATCATTTGCCTATATTCCTAATTAAAAATAAATTAATATAAATTAATTATCCTTTGCTTTTTTAATGGACTTGAGTAATCTGGAAATATTTGAAAGAATATTTGAAAATATTCTTTATTGTATTTTTTGAAATTTCCAATATAGTCTCTTTGCTTAAGCTTTAATGTAATAAAGCCCTAAATCACATTTCTTCTGTTATAATGTGTGGTTTGAAAAATGGATTGAATGATATTATATATGTGTTTTGGGTTTATAAAGAATTTAGAAAGCATTCAAGGCTTTATTTGGGCTTCCCAGGTGGCACAGTGGTAAAGAATTTGCCTGCCAATGCAGGAGACACAAGAGACCTGCTTTGATATCTGGGTCGTGAAGATTCCTTAGAGGAGGAAATGGCAACCCACTCCAGAATTCTTGCCTGGAGAATTCCATGGACAAAGGATCCTTGTGGGCTACAGTCCATGGGGTTGCAGAGTCAGACATGCAGAGTGCACACACAGAAGCTATATTTAAACAGAAACCACTTAACATTTTAACATTAAGACTATTTCAACTTTAGGATAAAGAGGCAAATGCTGTTAATTGAATATCTGGAATTGAGAATCCATAATAATGTATCAAAAAAGAAGAAATACTTGAATCCAGACCGTGTCATTTATAACCTGAATACTGCTGCTGCTGCTGCTGCTGCTAAGTCGCTTCAGTAGTATCCGACTCTGTGCGACCCCATAGACGGCAGCCCACCAGGCTCCCCCGTCCCTGGGATTCTCCAGGCAAGAACACTGGAGTGGGTTGCCCTTTCCTTCTCCAGTGCATGAAAGTGAAAAGTGAAAGTGAAAAGTGAAAGTGAAGTTGGTCAGTCCTGTCCGACTCTTAGTGAACCCATGGACTGCAGCCCACCAGGCTCCTCTGTCCATGGGATTTTCCAGGCAAGAGTACTGGAGTGGGGTGCTATTGCTTTCTCTGTATAACCTGAATACCCTTGAGTAAACTGATTGATTAGATTTTACTTCCTAATCCCAGAATATAGGTAGGTTGTTGTTAAGATGATAATATAGAAAAATGCTTGACAAGCAGAAGATACTCAATAAAACTAGTGATTTTGTCTCTGTATCCTATTTCAAATAGTAGCAGTGCCCACAGTTTAGTGTACAATGTTCATCCAGCTTTTACCTGGCATTTTATAGAAATGTTTCTATTATTTCCTTTGATTAAACCAGCTTGAGCCAAATTGAGAATTAATACTTTATTACCTATGAATTAAGATGTTTATTAAACAAATTAATATGGTAAATGTAACAAGGTTCTTATATCAGTGAAGAAAACATTAAAATATTAATCATAGTACCTAACTTTGGAAAGATCCTTAGAAACCATATATCTACGCACTTTATTCTACATATGAAGAAATAATGGGAAAATGATCTTCCCAAAATCATTTTAATAAATCATCCATATATATTTATGTATTTTGTATTTACTGTAGGCAGATCTTTTCAACTCTGTGAGATAAAAAGGAAATAAAAAGAAAAAAACTAACTTGTAAGACTGCAATAGCTCAATAAAGAGTACAATTCTTGCAATGTATGATTGTTTAAAAAAACTTAAGTCACAAAATGAATGTATTATTGTCAAGAAATGATGTTTCCCTATTAGGTAATTTCTCTACTTAGTTGAATAAACTAAGCTCCTCTACTAGACATGAAAAAAGTAATGCTAAATCATTGCTAGTGTTCTATGTGCATGTTATATAAATGGGTTAAAGATGGAAACTGTATATTGGTCTTATATTGTTCATTTTTTCAAGACAGGCTGGGACCATTAACTCAACACTCAAACTCAAAGTTTTACCCATCCTGTTGCTTTAGATATTGCTGAAGTAAGCCAGTGTTTAGATATTTAAAGCCTTCCTGCTTTGCATACTCCACTAACTACACCCAAGATCTGCTAGCCGGAGACAAGAGGAACCTTGGACCCATGGGAGACCCAATGCCACTGTTGCCCTACCGAGTTCTATGACTCAGACACTTGCCCTGGTTTCCCTTGTGCTGTTTAGCAGCCATCCTCAGGACACCACAAGCTCCCTCTGTGATTCTGCATTCTTGCCTCCACAGAGTTCCCCTGACATTTTCCCCTGCCTGTTGGTAGCCCAAACTGTTCCCTCTGGAAGGTTATGGATTTCCTTTCTCATGGAGCCTATCAGAGCACCATCAAAAATATAGCTCCTTATGTCTTCTTGCCACCTCTTGCCTTACCTTTTACCTTGATCAGCCCCCAAATCCCTTGAACTCACTACAAAACCATACTTAAAAATGAAGGCCTTATAATTTATTGGGGCTAACAAAATATTTTAAAATGTAAATGACACTTCATTTTATTTTTTAACATAGAGACAGATTAAACCCACGTAGAGTCTTAGATCACATTCTTCCCTTGTTCTTCTGAATAAAAACTTAAAAAAAATTACTCAGATTTATATTTAAATGAAAGCAAAAAAGTTCAGTTCTGAAGCAACTGGTTCAAGTAACAAAGTAGCAACAATATACTTTTCCACAAACGGAATTTTAAGAATGCAGAGCAACATTCCATAGCTTCATACACAGTCACTATCTTTAACCTTGTCTGTTGCTAATTTATTTAGTACTCGAGGACAACGGAATTGAGAAAACCCATGATGATAGCATAAGGAAAAGGAGGCAATTTCCTCCCCAAATCCCCAAAGAAAGTCTGCATTTTTCACTATTTAAAGAATTAGATTGAAAAAAAGTCACATAAATGCATTTAGTTACAAAAGTCTCATCATGTATTTTGGGCTTTCCCCTGGGCTGAGTGGTAAAGAATCTTCAATGCAGGAGATGCAGCCTCAATCCTAGGGTCGGAAAGATCCCCTGGAGGAAGAAATAGCAAACCATTCCAGTATTCTTGCGAGGAAAATCCCATGGACAGAGGAGACTGGTGGGCTACAGTCCATAGACTCACAAAGAGTTAGACATGACTGAATGATCTGAGCACACATATATCATATGTGATCTCCCTCAGAAATAATCCTTGATTTGTCACTTTCTCAATCCTTATTCTTAAATGCCTTTCCTATGCTTGCCTTTGATTATAGCAGCTATTAGAATTTTGTAAATTATCTATTTTCTAGCTCTACTCCCTCTCTAATTATTAAATTCAATAAAATCCATGATTATATTTTTATTCTTATGTCTGTTACATTCTATTTTATTGTTTCTGGTATGAAGTGTGAAGTAACAGTTGTTCAGTTGTGTCCAACCCTTTGGGACCCCATGGACTATACAGTCCATGGAATTCTCCAAGCCAGAATACTGGAGTGGGTAGCCATTCACTTCTCCAGGATTTTCCCAACTCAGAGATCAAACCCAGGTGTCCTACATTGCAGGCGGATTCTTTACTAACTGAGCCACAAGGGAAACCCAAGAATGCTGGAGTGGGTAGCCTATTCCTTCTACAGCAGATCTTCCTGACCCAGGAATCAAACCGAGGTTTCCTGCATTGAAGGTGGATTCTTTACCAACTGAGCTACCAGGGAAGCCCCTGTTTCTAGTGTAGAGTACTCTATTTTTCTTTCTTTTCTATCTGGATTAATGAATTGATTTTCTTCATTTTTTTCTTTTTAAAATTAAATTTATAAAAGGGAAAAGAAAAAAGAAGACAAAAAATAAAACATAAAAAAAATTAAATTGAATTTCATTCATTAGAATAATTCTATAGCAATATTCAATTATCTGGCAGTTAGACAAGCACAGTGCCCATCACAGTGAGAGTGTGTGAGTAGAAATTATATCAGAACATCCTGATTTTTTAAAGAGAATTAAATTTAAATAGAAATTTCAAGGCTTGACCAATCATAGCTTTTAGTAAAGATTTTGATACTGGGCATGAGTTACTATTAATCATTTCACAGTAGGGACACTGTGTTATTTAAGAAATGTACCTTAAAAAAGAACAGGATAGGAAAAACATGATTTTGAAGAAGAATCTAATCACTATCTAGAAAAATTTATAACCAGGGAATTATAAAGGGCAATAAATTTTTCTTCTGGATAATTACAACTCTCCCTTGACAAGTCTTCCTGGGTCTGAAACCTACCAAAATACCATTTTTGTTGTTGTTCACAGTTAACTCTCAAAATGTCAGTCACATAATTTCTCTTCTAGTAGTTTCTTACGACAAATCACTTATTATGGAATAAAGTTGACTAAAGATTTTCCATAGCCTATCATTCTGGTTCTAACTCTTTACATACTTTTACCCACTAGACAAATATTCAATATTGTTATTTCTCTGCACTTTACTAGTGATGAAGTTGAATCATATTTTAGAAGAAAACAACTCACTTATCTTATTTGGTTTTCAACATTGTGTGTGTGTGTGTGTGTGTGTGTGTGTGTGTGAGACACAAGTATTTAAATATCTTAAGACTATAAATTCAATTTTTAATATCCAAATCTTTTCCATTTAAAAGTATTAGCATCTGACAAAAAGGAGGCATACTAGAATATTTGTTGATGTGTTACAATTAATCAATTACATATAGAGAAAAACATAATTATAAATTTTCATATTAGTATCCCTCTTACTTTAAAATCTCATTTTAGGATATTTCACTTGCTTTACAAAACAGACATATATGTTTCAAATGCTTGAAGTGAAGTGGCTCAGTCGTGTCTGACTCTTTGCGACCCCATAGACTGCAGCCTGCCAGGCTCCTCTGTCCATGGGATTTTCCAGGCAATAGTACTGGAGTGGATTGTCATTTCCTTCTCCAGGGTATCTTCCCAACCCAGGGCTCGAACCCAGGTCTCCTGCATTGTAGACAGAGGCTTTACTGTCTGAGCCACTTCAAATGCTTAAAAAATTAATTTCAGGGTTTCAAAAACTGGACTGTTTTTAAGAAAAAAAATAAGCTTTACTTGCCATACAGATGCATTATGACATTAAACTGTGTACATCTCTGTAAATTGGAAATGTCTTTTTTAATGTATAAGAAGAAATGTTCCAGAATCTGATGATATTTGCATTTGGTTTTCACTAATGACTTCATTTTTCACTCCTGCTGGTAAAGTCTAGAGTAAACCCTTCACTGTAATTCATTGATAGAGACCTACTTAATCACATGGCTGTATTAATAATTTTTTGTTACACGTTATACCTTAGTGATTTTAAGAGGTCAACATTCATCATTTTGCATCATGTTGGGCAACCTTCTCAGAGAAAAGCTAAAAATTGAATTGATTTCTCAACTTTATTAAGACATGAGCACACTTATAATGTGTACTTGGTCATGCCTAAATCCAATTTGCATTTATCTCTCCGTGTTTTCTTCTGTGCAGTAGGCAGAAAAGAAACCTGCATTTGCTGTAGATATTGACAGGTTAGAAATCATCTAATAAATGTTCTAAATGACTGAGGTTTGAAGATGTCTGGAAATGCTTGTATGAGATAAATGGTTGGAGGAATCAAAGAAGCTTGAACTGAGAAGAGAATAATTAAAGGATACATGTTCATTTTTTCACATACTTGAGAACCAGGAAGTTGGAATGGGTGTAATGTCTTTGGTGTGAGGTTACACATATACAGTAACCAAATAGGTACCTATGAGTTAATCAACAGGGTTTAGAGAGATACCTCAAGGGGATCTGACCCCAAAAGATAAGGGTTCCCAAAACTTTAAAGTGAGCATCTAAAAAAATTGATTCCACTTTCTTCAACCCCCTCCAAACCCCTTTTTGTTTATTAAATTAATTATACTACTACTTGCCCTAATATAGGAACATATCATTAAAGTCATGGAAATAGTAGAATTAGGACTAACCTATTTAAAGAAAATAAGAAAGATGGTTCAATTCACTTGTAAGGAACTATTTTCTCAAAGCATAATGAGTGTATCTAAAAACAAAACCAACACAAAATCATAGTGATGGTCTTATACAATGNCCATTCTACCTTTTATTTAAACAGGGATTCCTGTTTTAGATAAAGTAAGTGTATATAAAAATTATTTCCTAAGTTAGCTTTATGATACTAAGATTTGAAGTGAAAATTATGCATTATTAAGGTTCTTGTTAGTTTATTGCAACAATTGATCTCTACTCATGCATAGAGCAACAAATGTTTATATAATATCTCCTCTAAATTGAGCATACAACCCTCTTATTCTGAAATCTCCAGTAGTTCTCTTTCTGATGGTAGCAAGACATGGGTAGAGAAGGAAAAATAATTTTTTCTCTACCCTCCAGGGTGTTGGCTAAGCTGCATTCCCACTGTAAATTACACATTTAAAGTTAAATTGTAAAATTTATTTACGTATGGGACTCTCACAACAATATGAGGCTCTAAGTAGTGACCAGAGATGGAACTTGTATATTTTGAGACAAAAATAAATGAATAAATCTGTGAATTATTGGCAAGACAAAGGAATTTGGGCTATTGAAAATAATGAGATACCAATTAGGAAGGTATGGGTTAGTTTAGCTATTTGTTTATATAGCTGTTTTGGTCCTAAATTCCCTTTCTCTGCCTCCTCCCCTACAGAGGATTTATTTTCTTTCATCTGAGGGGTTTATCTCCTATTTTCTGGAAAGAAGGGTAAGGTAAAAGTGAAGTCGCTCAGTTGGTCTGACTCTTTGTGACCCCAGGGAGAGTGTAACCTACCAGGCTTCTCTGTCCATGGGATTTTCCAGGCAAGAATACTGGAGTGGGTTGCTATTTCCTTCTCCAGGAGATCTTCCCAACCCAGGGATTGAACCCGGGTCTCCCACATTGTAGGCAGACACTTTACCATCTGAGCCACCAAGGAAGTCCCCAAGGGTAAGGTGGAGGGAGGTCAAAGAGATATTTCTGCTTCTGCCATTTTCTCAGACTCCTTCAACTTAATGTATTCAGTATACCAAGGTGCCATATTTGAGGTATCACATCTAGAACCCCATCACATCTCATGCTGCTGCCGCTACCGCTGCTGCTGCTGCTGTTGCTAAGTACTCTGTGTGAAGCCATGGATGGCAGCCCACCAGGCTCCCCCTTCCCTGAGATTCTCAAGGCAAGAACACTGGAGTGGGTTGCCATTTCCTTCTCCAATGCATGAAAGTGAAAAGCGAAAGTGAAGTCACTCAGTTGTGTCCCACTCTTAGCAACCCCATGGACTGCAGCCTACCAGGCTCCTCCATCCATGAGATTTTCCAGGCAAGAGTACTGGAGTGAGTTGCCATTGCCTTCTCCGTGTAGTCTACAATTATTTGTACAAAATAATCCCCCTACTGGTAGTATCCCTACGTGCCATTATTTTATCTCAATCATCCTTTTAAGGTATATGTTTTATTATTTCTCTACACTTACTCTTCTCTACAGCTGAACTGTTGGTTCATTGATCTCTGAACTGATCTGGAGTCTTCCACATCTTCACTTTACTTATGAAATTATTTTAAGAAATATTGAGCGAGTGTTGTCTATCTTCTATATCAATTACTTGGTTTATCCTGATTCCATCCCCACCTCCTCCACTGGCCTTTCTGGTTATCTATCTGATTATCTATTTTTTTAATCTGTCTCTTATGGACTGAATTGTGTCTTCTCAGAATTCATATGTTGTATCATAAGCTTTAGTTCCTCAGTATGTAGAACTACTGTATTTAGTCTGTATTTAGACTGGGAATTTTTAAAGAATAAGTTAAAATTGAGGTCACTGGCAAAGAGTTTAATTTTCCAATTTGGCTGGTGTCCTTATAAGAGGAGATTGGAACACAGAACCAAAGGCAGAGGGACAGCCCCATGAGGACACAGCAAGAAAGTGGCTTTCTGCAAACTAAGGAGAGGAGCCTCATAGGAAACCAAAGCTGCAGACACCTTGACCTTGAATTTCCAGGCTCTAAAACTTTGAGAAAATTAGTTTCTGTTTTAAACTACCCAGTTTTGGTATTTGGGCATCCCTATCCAAATACATTGCCCATCACTACAAAAAGTATTATAGGAAAATTTGATTTTGAGTGATATAAGTGTGGTACAGAATCTATTATATTGTATTATAAATCATGATCTATATTTTCAACTTTGCAGTGGAACTTTAAAGACCCAAATATTGGCATGGACCTGACTGAATGTCCCAGATTAGAGGAATGCTGAATATGCAGATCAGCTTCCAAGGGTTATTATTACAAACCTTCCACGTATAATTGTAGGAAGAAACAATGTAGAAATAAAAATCAATGTTTTAGTTTATTTCAAAAATATTTCATATATATTCTTGTATATCTCATTATTTGTTTACATATATTTCAAATATGTGTGTATTCCATANATTTGTTTATATATATTTCAAATATGTGTGTATTCCATATATATGCATTTATATATCAATATCTAGATATGGATTCATATCAGTCAGTTCAGTTCAGTTCAGTCACTCAGTCATGTCCGACTCTTTGCAACCCCATGAATTGCAGCACGTCAGGCCTCCCTGTCCATCAACTCCTGGAGTTCACGCAAACTCGTGTCCATCGAGTCAGTGATGCCATCCAGCCATCTCATCCTCTGTCATCCCTTTCTCCTCCTTCCCCCAATCCCTCCCAGCAACAGAGTCTTTTCCAATGAGTCAACTCTTTGCATGAGGTGGCCAAAGTATTGGAGTTTCAGCTTTAGCATCAGTCCTTCCAAAGAACACCCAAGACTGATCTCCTTTAGAATGGAATGGTTGATCTCCTTGCAGTCCAAGGGACTCTCAAGAGTCTTCTCCAACACCACAGTTCAAAAGCATCAATTCTTCAGTACTCAGCTTTCTTCACAGTCCAACTCTCACATCCATACATGACTACTGGAAAAACCATAGCCTTTACTAGATGGACCTTTGTTGGCAAAGTAATGTCTCTGCTTTTCAATATGCTGTCTAGGTTGCTCATAACTTTTCTTCCAAGGAGTTAATGTCTTTTAATTTCATGGCTGAAATCACCACCTGCAGTAATTTTGGAGCCCTCCAAAATAAATCAGCCACTGTTTCCACTGTTTCCCCATCTATTTGCCATGAAGTGATGGGACCAGATGCCGTGATCTTAGTTTTCTGAATGATGAGCTTTAAGCCAACTTTTTTACTCTCCTCTTTCACTTTCATCAAGAGGTTTTTATTTCCTCTTCACTTTCTGCCATAAGGGTGGTATCATCTGCCTATCTGAGGTTATTGATATTTCTCCCTGCAATCTTTATTCCAGTGTGTGCTTCTTCAAGTCTAGCATTTCTCATGATGTACTCTGCATATAAGTTAAATAAGCAGGGTGACAATATACAGCCTATGCATATGGATTCATATACTCACAAACACATATAGACCTACATTAATACAAATATTAAATTTGAATTCTGCTTTTGACTTTTTTGAGAACAAAATTTGTTTGCATTTTTATATAATTAATTTAGAAATTCCAAAATATAGGACATATATCACTAACAAGAAAACTTCATTTACCTCCATTTTCTTGACTGATTAATCAAGTTCTTTCATGATTTGTTCCTAAACAAATTGCATTTATACAAGTGATGTCTAGACTAGCAAAATAAATCCACTCCACTCCTTTCCTTGGATGTACTGCTTTTTCATTCTGGCTGGACATTAGAATCACCTGGAGACTTTTACTACATATGCAGAGATTTTTATTTAGTTGTTCTGGAGTTCACTATGGTCATCAGTGATTTCAACAAATGTCTGTGATTCTCAGAGTCAGCCAAGGGAAATAGTCACTGCTCTATAAAGCTTGAGAAACAGTTGGGACTTTCTTTTGTTCCATACCTCATTTATGAGCTTCTCAGTTAAGAGAGCAACTTATAACATCATTAACATCATTTTATTTATCCTGAAGATCTTTTTGCTTCATTATATGTAAGTAAAATAGAGGCATACCTTGGAGATACAGCTCCAGACCACTGCAATTAAGTGACAGTCACAAACAAAGGGAATCACATGATTCTTTTTGGCTTTTCAGTGCATCTAAAAATTATGTTTACTCTATAATTTCCAAATGTAGATGGCAGAGTAGGAGGATGTGCTCTCAGCTTCTGTAAGAACTCCAAAATTACAACTTGCTGCTGAATAGCCATCAACAGGAGAATGTTGGATTCCACCAAAAAAGGATACCCCACTTCCAAGAGTAAAGGAGAAGCCCCAGCAAGACAGTAGGAGGGGTGAAATGATGTTTAGAATCAAACCAAATATCCACCAGAGATGCTCAGAGGGCACAAATCTTGTGCACACCAGGGCCTGGAGACCCCAGAGAGACTGAGCCAGTACTGTGTTTCACTGTCTTGTGAAGTTGTGGGTCAGCAGTGGCCTACTGCAAGGCAGGGGCTCTGAGTGCAGCAGACTTGGGTATGGCATAAGTTCTCCTCAGTTCAGTTCAGTTGCTCAGTCATGTCCGACTCTTTGCAACCCCATGGACTGTAGCCTGCCAGGCTCCTCCATCCATTGGATTTTCCAGGCAAGAATACTGGAGTGGGTTGTCATTTCCTTCTCCAAGGGATCTTCTCAACTCAGGGATCAAACCCAAGTCTCCCTCATTACAAGCAGACGCTTTACCATCTGAGCCACCAGGGAAGCCCCTGGGTATGGCATAAGTTCTCTGGGAGAAGGTTATCATTTATCCCAAAATAGAGCCACCAGAACTTACACAGGACTGGGGAAACAGACTCTTGGAGGGCACACAAAAAAACCTTGTGTGCACCAGGACCCAGGAGAAAGGAGCAGTGACCCCACAAGAGACTGACCCAGACTTGCCCATGAGTGTCCAGGAGTCTCTGGTGGAGGCATGTGCATGCATGGGGCCTTTTGAAGGAGATCACCATTATCTTCATTACCTGCACCATAGTTTCCCCTCAAGTCAAACAACAGGGAGGGAACAGAAAGACCATCAACAGAAAATTGGATTAAAGTATTACTGGGCATGGCCCCACCCATTAGAACAAGACCCAGTTTCCCCCTTTGTCATGTCTCTCATCAGGAAGCTTCCTTAATCCTCTCATCCTTATGCATTAGAGGGCAGACAGAATGAAAACCACAATTACTGAAAACTAACCAAACTGATCACAGGAACCACAACCTTGCCTAACTCAATGAAATGATGAGACATGCCATATAGGGCCACCCAAGCAGATGGGTCATGTGGAGAGTTCAGAAAAAATATGGTCCACTGGAGAAGGGAATGGCAAATCACTTCAGTCCTCTTGCCTTGAGAACCACATGAACAGTATGAAAAGGCAAAAAAGATAGGAGATTGAAAGACGATCTCCTCAGGTCAGTAGGTGCCCAATACGCTACTGGACATCAGTGGAGGAATAACTCCAGAAAGAATGAAGAGACAGAGCCAAAGCAAATACAACACCCAGTTGTGAATGTGACTGGTGATGGAAGTAAAGTCTGATGCTATAAAGAGCAATATTGCATAGCAACCTCGAATGTTAGGTCCAAGGATCCAGGCAAATTGGAAGTGGTCAAACAGGAGATGGCAAGAGTGAACATCAATATTTTAGGAATCAGTAAACGAAAACAGACTGGAATGGGTGAATTTAATGCAGGTGACCATTATATCTACTACTGTGGGCAAGAATCCCTTAGAAGAAATGAGTAGCCATCATAGTTAACAAAAGTGTTAAATGCAGTACGTGGAGGCAATCTCAAAATTGACAGCACAATCCTTGTTCATTTCCAAGGCAAACCATTCAATATCACAGTAATCCAAGTTTATGCCTAAACGAAGAATGCTGAAGAAGCTGAAGTTGAATGGTTCTACAAAGACCTACAAAACCTTCTAGAACAGACAGCCAAAAAATATTTTCTTTTTCATTATAGGAGACTGGAATGCAAAAGTAGAAGTCAAGAGTTACCTGGAGTAACAGGAATGTTTGGCCTTGGAGTACAAAATGAAGCACGGCAAAGGTTAACAGTTTTGCCAAAGGAACACACTGCTCATAGCAAAGACCATTTTCCAACAATAAAAGAGAAGACTCTACACATGGACATCACAAAATGGTCAGTACCAAAATCAGATTGATTATATCCTTAGCAGGCAAAGATGGAGAAGCTCTATACAGTCAGCAAAAACAAGACTGGGAGCTGACTGTGGCTTGGATCATGAACTCCTTATTGACAAATTTAGACTTAAATTGAAGAGAGTAGGGAAAGCCACTAGACCATTCAGGTATGACCTAAATCAAATCCCTTTGATTAATGGAGTGGAAGTAACAAACAGATTCAAGGGATTAATTTGATAGAGTGCCTGAGGAACTTGGACAGAGGTTCATGACATTGCACAGGAGGCAGTGATCAAGACCATCCCCAAGAAAAATAAATACAAAAAGGCAAAATGGTTGTCTGAAGAGGTCTTACAAATACCTGAGAAGAGAAGAGAAGCAAAAGGCAAAGGAGAAAAGGAGATATATCTATCTGAATGCAGAGTTCCAAAGAAGATCAAGGAAAGATAAGAAAGCCTTCCTCAGTGATCAATGAGAATAACTAGATAAAACATGATATTGGGAAAGACTAGAGATCTCTTCCAGAGAAGGCAATGGCACCCCACTTCAGTACTCTTGCCTGGAAAATCACATGGGCGGAGGAGCCTGATAGGCTGCAGTCCATGGGGTCGCTAAGAGTCGGACACGACTAAGCGACTTCACTTTCGCTTTTCACTTTCATGCATTGGAGAAGGAAATGGCAACCCACTCCCGTGTTCTTGCCTGGAGAATCCTAGGGATGGGGGAGCTTGGTGGGCTGCTGTCTATGGGGTTTCACAGAGTTGGACGCGACTGAAGTGACTTAGCAGCAGTAGCAGAGATCTCTTCAAGAAAATTAGAGCTACCAAGGGAACATTTCATGCAAAGATGGCCACAATAAAGGACAGAAATGGTATGGACCTAACAAAAGCAGAAGATATTAAGAAGAGGTGGCAAGAATACACAGAAGAACTATACAAAAAAGATCTTTGAGACCCAGATAACCACAATGCCATGATCACTCACCAAGAGTGAGACATCCTGGAATGCAAAGCAAGTGGGCCTTAGGAAGCATTACTGCAAACAAAGCTAGTGGAGGTGATGGAATTCTAGTTGAGCTGTTTCAAATCCTAAAAGATGATGCTGTGAAAGTGCCACACTCAATATGCCAGAAAATTTGGAAAACTCAGCAGTGGCCACAGGACTGGAAAAGTTTAGTTTTCATTCCAATCCCAAAGAAAGGCAATGCCAAAGACCGTTCAAACTACTGCACTATTGCACTCATCTCACACGCTAGCAAAGGAATGCTCAAAATTCTTCAAGCCAGTCTTCAACAGTTTGTAAACCATGAGCTTCCAGATGTTCAAGCTGGATTTAGAAAAGAGAGAGGAACCAGAGAACAAATTGCCAAGACATTGGATCATTGAAAAAGCAAGAAAATTCCAGAAAATCATCTACTTCTGCTTTTTTGACTATGCTAAATACTTTGACTCTGTGTATCACAGAAAACTGTTGAAAATACTTAAAGAGATGGGAATACCAGAACACCTGACCTGCCTCCTGAGAAATCTGTATGTAGGTCAAGAAGCAACAGTTAGAACTGGACATGGAACAACAGACTGGTTCCAAATTGGGAAAGGAGTACATCAAGGCTGTATATTGTCACTCTGGTTATTTAACTTATATGCAGAGTACATCACATGAAATGCTGGGATCGATGAAGCACAAGTTGGAATCAGGATTGCCAGGAGAAATATCAATAACCTCTGATATGCAGATGATACCACCCTTATGGCAGAAAGTGAAGAAGAACTAAAGAGCCTCTTGATGAAAGTGAAAGAGGGGAGTGAAAAGTTGGCTTAAAGCTCAACATTGAGAAAACTAAGATCATGGCATCCAGTTCCATCACCTCATGGTAAATAGATGGGAAAACAGTGGAAACAGTGAGAGACATTACTTTCTTGGGCTCCAAAATCACTGCAAATGGTTATTGCAGCCATGAAATTAAAAGACATTTACTCCTTGGAAGGAAAGCTATAACCAACGTAGAAAGCATATTAAAAAGCAGAGAGATTACTTTGCCAACAAAAGTCTGTCTAGTCAAAGCTATGGTTTGTCCAGTCCTCATGTATTGATGTGAGACTTTGACTACAAAGAAAGCTGAGCACCAAAGAATTGATGCATTTGAACTGTGGTGTTGGAGAAGACTTGAAAGTCCCTTGGACTGCAAGGAGATACAACCAGTCCATCCTAAAGGAAATCAGTCCTGAATATTCATTGGAAAGACTGATGTTGAAGCTGAAACTCCAATACTTTGGCCAATGATGCGAAGAACTGACTCATTTGAAAAGACCTTGATGCTAGGAGCGATTGAAGGCAGGAGGAGAAGGGGATGACAGGGGATGAGAGGATTGGATGGCATCACTGACTTGATGGACATGAATTTGAGTAAGCTCTCGGAATTGGTGATGGACAGGGAAGCCTGGTGTGCTACAGTCCATGGGGTTGCAAGGAGTTGCACACGACTGAACGACTGCAGTGAACTGATCTGAACACTATAATAGTCTATTAAGCATGCAATAGTATTGTTTCTAGAAAGAGATGTGTATACCTTAATTTGAAAATACATTATTATTAAATATTGCTAACCATCATCTGAAAACTAAAACTGCAATATCTGCAATGTACATAAATAAAGTGCAGTACAATGAAAGGAGGTATGCCTATGAAACATATTTTTCAAAACATCATATAGCAGATTTGGGAATTATTGATTTACCTAGAAAATATTTTATTAACTACTTAGATAAAGATAGTGTTTAACAAATTAAGTGCAAACTCTGAATACCTAAGGATATTTTAGGTAGAGAGGGATGGAGTCACTTAGTTTTTGCAGGAACATTAAAATATTGAAAGTGAAATTAGGTTTGTGCGGGCTGGATCTTTTGAAAACAATTTAAACTCAGCTTTGGAGAAGTGGAATGTTTTTAATTTCATAAAATGAAAATATATGTATAGTTTGGATACTAAATTGACATTCTAAGTTAAAGCATGGGTTAAATTCTGGTGATGTAGTGTTGTGCTCAGTTGTGTCCAACTCTTTGTGGCCCCATGGACTGTAGCCTGCCAGGCTCCTCTGCCTATGGAATTTACCAGGCAAGAATACTGGCATGAGTTGCCATTTCCAACTCTAGAGGATCTTCCCAACCCAGGAATTGAACCACTGTCGTTTCGTCTTCTGCATTTGCAGGCAGATTCTTTACCCCTAGCACCACCTGGGAAGCTCATGGGTTGAATGAAACAAACAGATTTTAGTATATACCCTAAAGTCATATGTGAATTGGAGGGATAATCTGTTTTTTTTCTAGGGTAGAAGCCTTACCATGTATTTGGGATAGGGTTTACTGACCTTGCTTCATACTTTGCCCACACATATACTGAGTAGATGACAGACACTCTTGCATTCCGCCAGTCAAACGCTCAAATAACTGAAAGCTTCCACAAAAGAAGCTACTGCTGCTTTTCCTTTTTCTTATTTATTTGGTTGTTAATTTCCCAAGGTTTTTATAAAAAGAAAACATTGACAGTTTAGTGCTTCATGAGAGGTTTTTCTTCTTCTTTTTTGTCTTTGTTTTGTTGTTGGTTTTGGAAAAAGATTAATTCCTTTCCTCTCTACAGTGTTTCAACATTTTCTGTTCAAGTTAAATACCAGCAACAACTTTAAATAAATTCAAAGAAAAATCTTAAAAACTAAAAATCTTTCATCAATCAGAATTTGTGATGTTTTGGAAGCAGAATGTTATGCAAGTTTATCTTATGAAAAAGAAAACTTTCTGTTCTGATATTAAATTTCTGTGTCAATTACCAAAATTAAAAATTTCAGTTGGAACAACTCTGAGTTGTCTTTGCTATATTGTGACATTTCAAAATGCAAATAAAGATTCAACATATCTGAGGAACAGTATTTTACCTTTGAGTTAAATGACATCTACTCATACCCAGATGCCCCAATTTTGGATTCCATAAACACATCAACAAGTAAACAGTAATATTAAAATATAGTTAGCAACTTAACTAATCATGATATACGGTACAATACAAAGTTATTTATTTAAGTCTTTCAACTTGTAAATTACAGAGATTCTACAGCTGATTCATATCTTACTACTATTAGTTTTCTAACATTTTACTTCAGACAAATTTGTGTTTGATAGGAAACACATATTTCCTTAAGAAGACAAAAAGCAGAAAAAAAGGAAATGTATCACTAAAAGTTATATTTTATGTTTTCATTATAGTTACAAATAAACTCCCAACTAAGGCTCTGTGCGTGTTTATTCCTTCCTTATGTGAATGCTAGTTAGAATAAAGATAGCCTTCAGAGTAAGTCTTTTCCTAAGATGGTAAAATAATTTCCCTCAGTGAGCACTTTGAACTATAATTTACCAATCTGACATTATAATAAGTGTCATATTTGGCTTTTATTATTTTTTTTGTAGAAGCGGTTCATAATTGGTCAACCAAATGAGATGAGATCTTTCAGCAAAGTGCCTAGAACTATATAATCTGGGATAAAATTTGATGTATGCTTGAAGATATATTTTGAAATAGTAAAAAAAAAGGCTCTTTTTTAGCTCTTTTACAAAAACAGACACAATAAGTACATCTGCATTTAGGCTGCATTATCATATTCATGCATTCAGTACATACGTTGCATTTTCTTCCAAATATGACACTTCTAGTGGTGGTTACTGACTGAATCATTTTATCTTTTTAATACAGCGATCCAAACAAAATACAAGGGTTCCAAACAAAATGCAAGGGTTTCAGTTAATCCAATTTCAAATTATATAGAGTATATAAAAAACGTGCTATTTAGTTTCTGAATTTTAGTGAGTGTGCAGTGGGCACTTAAAAGTTTTTATGTTTATAAAAATTACATTTTCAGAGACTGAACTGCTTCCATCTTCATTCAATCAGAATGGATTTGTATTTAAAAGGAAAAGATGGACTATAATTATAAAGTTGTTCGACGCTCTTAAATCAATTCATGTTCTGATGCTTGGAGTTCCAGCTGCATGATCAAAATGTAGTGTCTGGCTCTTGAATTTTCCAAAGCAATAAGAGAGATCTCTGAAGGACAACAAAGGAATGGGAAAGTAGCGGGTATGCTGCGGCAGAAATGAATGCAAATGGCATCGCTGTTCGTTTCATTCACAGCAATCTGTCACCTTTTAGTTTCTCTTTCCAGATAGAAATAGGGGATAATGCTGGAAATAGTAATGCATAAGTGGACAGGGTCTGACCATTAAAATGTTTACCATTTCCAGAATGATGCCTGCAGATGTTACAAAATTGAAACTGGAAAGGTGTTAGAATTGCTGCCGGTTTCTATTCATTTGAATGGCAGCAACCCAGAACTCTGTTTTACGGTTTCATGTGGAGGGGCAATCCATTATCTTTTTTTCCCCCTTCTGGGATCAAATAGTGTTTTTGTGAGGATTATATCCCTGTCGTAAGCAGCAGTGGAACCAATATGATGAGGTCTGAATGTCAAGCTTATTTTCAAATTCAACTCCTTTACAATTGCAGGGTTGACTTAGAAATTGAAAATCCCAGTTATGTAATTGATTTTTAAAAGTTTTGAATAGGCAATTCTTCCTTCTAAATAAGCATTAAAAAGACTCACAGGAATTAAAAAGTAGCAGGTGAGGGAAAAATATGTATTTTTGTATCATTTAGAATTCTTAAAGGATTGTATGGGTGCCAAATAACCAATATTTACATACTAGTTTTGAGCAACTAATTTTGTCAGCAGGTTTTTGTAAATGAGAAAAATATAGCATAGAAAGGTTAAGTATATTTTTCCCTTCCCAAGATTCATGTATTCGGTTAGCCTGAAGTTTTAACAAGGTTTTTATTTTTTTCTTTTGAGACTAGAGTCTACCTGGCTTTGAATGCTGTACTTAACATAAATCCCAAATGAAATAGTCATACTTGTTTTAGAAAAAAAATGTATTAAAAGATAATGAGTTCTGTGGTAAAATGCAGCACATTACTCCTAGAAATACTTTAAAATATTATAGAATATTATGCCTGGGAACCAACTCATTGATTTTTATTTACAGAGATAAAACATATTGTGCGCAAATGACTAACCTGTTTCTCCCCAAACCCCATAGTGTAACATTCTGCATTTGCTTGTCTAATAATCCCTGGGCTTTTTTTCTTCTTTTTGAACTCACTTGAATCAAGCTTTTATTCATAGACATATATAAATATTCTTGGTGAGGTTATCCAAAAGCTCCACATTTCAAACTCCAGTGATCAGTTCTCAGTTCTCCTCTTACTTGATTTAGCAGTATTTGACACAGTGAGTCACACTTTCCTTCTTTAAATGGTTCTTCACTTGGTGTTTTAGAATATGTCACAACCTCCTGGTTTTCCTCCCGTCAGAGTAAGCACTTGTCTCATTCTCCTTCTGCTAGTTTCTCTTCAGTTCCCCACCCTCTAGATAGTTGAATGGTCTGACTACCGTTGCTCTCCTTTTCTCTTTGCAGTGATCCTCTTGCATAACTTTACATGTCACCTATGTGTTAATGAGACCTTACTTTTTATCTAAAACCTGAGTATATCCCATTAATTTCTGATTTGTGTATGTAAGTCCCTGCTTGACAATTCTATTTGGAATTCCAAATAGGTAAGTCAAACTTAATATAGTTAAAATCCAAGTAAAAAAGTTTAATCTCTCACTCCTTCTCTCCAATCTTGAGGCTGTCTTCCCCAACACAGTTAACGGCAACTCCAACCTTTTAGACTTCCATCATCTTAACTTAAAATCATCCTCTCCTACCTTTCTCTCAGTAATCCATCAGCAAGTTATGCTAGGGTTATTGTTGTTCATTCACTAAGTCGTGTCCAACTCTGCAGCTCCATGGACTGCAGCATTCCTGTCCTCCACGATCTCCTGAAGTTTGCTCAGATTCATGTTCTGAGTCAGTGGTGCTATCTAACCACCTCAACCTCTCTTGCCCCCTACACCTCCTGCTGTAAATCTTTCCTAGCATCAGGGTATTTTCCAATGAGTCAGCTCTTTGTATCAGGTGGCCAAAGTACTGGAGATTCAGCATCAGCATCAGTCCTTCCAATGAATATTCAGGGCTGATTTCCTTCTGGATTGACTGGCTGATCTCCACGCAGTCCAGGGGATTCCCAAGAGTCTTCTTCAGCACTGCAGTTCGAAAGCATCAGTTCTTCGGTGCTCAGCCTTCTTTATGGTCCAACTCTCACATCCATACATGACTGCTGGAAAGCTCATAGATTTTATTATATGGATTTTTGTCAGCAAAGTGGGATGTCTTTGCTTTTTAGCTGTCTAGGTTTGTCATAGCCTTTCTTCCAAAGAGCAAGAGTCTTTTAATTTCATGACTGCAGTTACCATCTGCAGTGATTTCAGAGTCCAGGAAAATAACATCTGTCAATGCTTCCAATTTTTCCCCATCTATTTGTCATGAAGGAATGGAACTGGATGCCATGATCTTAGATTTTTAAAAGCTGAGTTTTAAGCCCGTCTTTTTGCACTCCTCTTTCACCCTTATCAAGAGACCCTAGTTCCTCTTCACTTTCTGCATTAGAGTGGTGCTTGCCTATACATTTTGTAAATGTTACATGTATATAAAATAATTCTAGTACATATATCCATGCACATTTACTTGATAGGAGGCGACTGTAGTTAAAGGCAAATCCCCTAGCTTCCCGTTCCAAACACACTGCTGTTCTTCAAGCTTTATTTTATTTAGTATGGGGAACATAAGACTGCTGTAAGTGTTGAGAGCCTCGGAATTTATTTAATTTAAAGTCATTATAAATTTAAAAATATATTAAAAATAAATTCAAAAATTATAA
>SJYQ01001331.1:108352-132504 GCA_006410935.1 Redunca redunca
AATTTTCGTTCAAACTATTTTATTGTATTTGATACCAAAAAGGTCATTCAAATAAATGAGTAATGAATAACTCAGTTGTTTATTCAGAAAGTATATTGAGTATATTAATGTTTTATGAAGAAAGGTGTTAGACCATGGGGACACGATAATAAAATTGACAAAATCCTTGGCTTCCAAAAGCTTACATTCTCCCAGGGTTAACTACTAATATATACTAGGAACTAATGCCAATTAATAATAAATGCACTGAAGAAAAATAAACACAGTGAAAGGATAAGGAGCGAGGAGGAGCGCTGTCTTGGGGTGATCTGAATGGAGGTGTCTGTGAGGAGAGGCAAATTTTAAGCAGAATATTGAGTAAAACTTGGGCACTGGTCAGTTATGCTGGGGAAGAAAATGTCCCCTAGGGGAAATAGCAAATGCAAACACCTTGATATGGGTTTACACTTGGGTGTTAAAGAAAGAGCAAGGAAACCAGTGTGGCTGAAAGAGGTGATGAAGATGATTTACTGAAAATCTCATATAATGAGGTAAGACAATTAAGAGAAAATTAATATTGAAGGGATAAGTCTTAAAACTTGAAAATCTCTCAAGATATTAACAAACTACTGCCATGTTTAGAAGCTGGTGATTTGGACATCAATGTTATAGTCCGTCAAGGATGCAGCATGTGACCATTAATGGTAGATATAGAGAATCTACAGGTTGAAGTTTTTAAACATAAACTGAGGCATATTGAACATTTTAAGAGTTTGAGAAATATCTAATCTAATCAGGTAGCACCATGTTGAACTGTCTGGGAATCCTCCACTAATAAAAGCTCAGGAGAGACTTTTATGGAGAAAAGACTAAAGCAAAGTAAGTAAAGAATTGATTGGCTATAGCTCAAATAAAGCCCAGCTGGCTCCTTGTGACTAGTGGTCCTTAGGTTTCAACCTCATAACTTTGAGTCACTCAGAGATTTTTATTTGTTCATGGGGTTGTCACAGCATTACAGCCACCTCAGTCTAACTGCCTCCGTGTTTAATTAATTTAACATGTTATGGTCTATTTAATGTTCTATTTATCAGAAAATGACTACTTTACTTTCATGTTTCTCAGATAAGAGTTTTACATGACCATAGAAACAAATAAATAGGTATAAATATAATCACATATTTGTTTGCATGTGGATAATGTATTATCATGAATACTTTAAGTTCCTTCCAGCCTATGGCTATTGTATAACACCAGAGGGAGTAGTACTTGACTTCATGAAACTGCTCTTTGAGATGTAACAACTCTGTTAAGTCTGTTATACATTCAGAACAATATTATCAGATGGAAGACATCTGGAGTATATTATCAAGTTCTATATTACAGATCTCTCTTAAAATCTGAAGGTAATTAGGCAAAGACAATAAAGAAGTAGAAACATGTTTATTGAAGTAAGTTTACCAAGAATAAGGACAAAATTGGAAGAACAATCTGTTCTGAAAAAAAAGGAGTGTTACCTTGAGATAAACTTTAATGATGTGAACTTTAGTGGACTTTTCTTAAATAATGATGATATTAATGCAAAATGCTAACTTAGTTTTTATATATATGTTTACCTTCTTTGCTAGACACAAAAATGCTAACCTTTAAAAAATATTACCAAGTAAAAGAATTGGGGGAATTATATATAACCATTTACAATATTGTTGCTTACTTCACTTACCTTTATTGTACATAGTTATATATAATTCCCCAAGTTCTTTTACCTAGTAATATTTTTAAGAGTTTAGCATTTTTGTGTCTAGGAAAGATGAGAGCATACAGAAGAAAAATTAAAATGTTTTATTTTCTCATAAGGAATTTATATTTCATATTTTTCCTGCAATTGACAGAATTATTTACCATCTTGGCTATTACTTCAGGATCTGCTACTTTAATTTTCAGGTGAAACTTTAAAAACTACTGCCTTTAATATAATTTTATTGATAAAAATTTATATGTTGAAATATCTTCTATGTATTTTTCAGTGATCCAAACATCTTTTTTGTAACTGATGCTTGATGGAAAAATCTATTATTATAAGCATAAGGTAGACATATTTCATCTAAGGTAATTATGATGATATGTTTCTATAGCTGAGTAAAATTTAATCAATATTTTTAAACCAATTTAAAATCACCACTTCAACAGAAGTGTCTTGTACCTCCAACTGATATACTATACTGCTTTGCATCGTAAGTGAATTTATTGCTTAAGACAATGGTACAGAATAGATGTTTACAGCTATAGTGTCTTCACAGACCAAGGTAAAAAAGCAAAGAAAATATTCAACAGATACATAATTTTTATATCAGATCTTGCTTTACACTTTGTGGGTTTGAGTCTACCTATTTTATATTATTANCAGAGAGACAGAATAAAGAGATGGTAAAGGGAAAATGACTATTTAAATAGATAGTATAATCTGAAAATGATAAGAGGCTTATTTGCAGATTTATGTAAGTAGTGTTGAAAACCTAGATGAAATTAATAATCCCATACAGAAACAGAGTTTATCAAAACTACCCCATAAAAGATTGTGCAGTCAAATCTGCACAGGAAAAAAGAAAAAAGAGAGAATAATGAAATTTCCCCACAAAAAGGGATAAGGCCAAAATGTTTTCATAGGAGAAATTGGTAAAACTTCAAAATTTTCTATAGGTTCTATGACATATCAGTCACATTGTCTTGAGAAAAACAGATTTATGTTGATTTTTATATTTTGAATGTTAATATTAGTTTCAGTAGGATCTTATCTAATAACTTATAAATTCTGTGGATTGATGGAAAATAATATGCTCACACTGGAATGTTGAGGCGAAAATACTGCAAGACAGATGAGAAAGATCAATACAATAAAAACAAAAAATAATGGGAAGATGTCCCCTGATTTCAGCAAGGATTATCACTGCACTTGAGACTACCAGTGATGTTTATTTTGTTTTTAATAACTTCTGTATTTACAAAATTATCTATAAAGAACATGTATCAATTATAAGTGTGCAGCAAAATTTTAAGATTTTCACTTCTTAATTGTGAAGGAATCATAATGTGATATCTTTCAGCCTCGTTGTAGAATCTCAAAACAATTCAGTTGTTAGAACAAATTATCCCTATGGAATAGCTGAACTTTACTAACCTTCTGATTTCTCTGGACCTAAGACTAATACTGACCACGTGTCTGAATCCTGTCTTAAAAGTCAAGATCCTATTAAAAAAATACAAATCAGCTAAATTTTTTTTTCCACAAAAGAAAAGAACCAGACACCTGTACACACAGACTCAAAACTACAGACAAAGCTGACTTCTAAAAGAGATTAGAAAATGATCAAGAATTTAGGACTATTAAAACTTGTTTATAATAACCTCCTTAAAATGAAAAGTAATCTATAAAAATTCCCCATATTCCTTTTTAAGTTTTTGTTGGAAAGGTTTTTACTCTGTCTTTATGACTATTTACTGAAGTGAGTGATGTAACAACGTTTTTAGAGCACTTTATTTTTATTTCCTCTTTCAGAAGTGTCATTTCACTTTTCTTGGAGCCGATCAACATCCATCGCACATCTCCTTTCAAGTTGAAAATATACAGATAGTTTTGAATTTTGTGAACTCTTCTATTAAGTTTTGTCAATTGTCAGCATCCATATTCCATTCTGATGATGAATAGGGCATTACATTTCAGCATTAAAATGCAGTTAGGGTTGTAATGAGCATCATTAAGGACTCTAATGGGAATCAGAGTTGTATGTCACTTTATTCAGGGTTTTTTTTTGTTTTAGTTTATTTGTGCTTTACAAAATTTTTAAAACATTTCTATCAAGCAGGTGGGAATAGCTTTGTGATTTTAGAAGTACACATATAAACATCATTTTAAAACATCTATTTCAAAACACTCTAATCCTGTCTGTTTTCTAAATCTTCCTCTTAGCAGCCTGTAAGAGTAGAATAATAGTTCTTCCTAGTATCTATTTTTGCTTCCAAGTTTCTTCCTATAAATCTAGTCTAAACCTTTATGGAATATATGATTTTAAGTGGACATCTGTACACTTAAATCAGAATAAATTAAATGATCTATAATAGAAATGAGAAAGACTTGCTTTAAAGTCTGAGTCACAAAATGAGTGGTTCCTTGATTTTACCTTAGAAATTAGCATATATATCTTTTTGCAAAAGTTATGGAGACATGCTGTAGCATTTCTCAATCTCCTGTGTGATACATTGTGTGTGAAGACCACTGACACCTCTATGGAAGTTTACTGGGCTTGCTTGCATAATATATGTAGTAATATATGGATTAAATATGGACAAATACCCATTGTCTCAAGCTCATTATCAATGTAATATTAGACTTCCTACTAACTCTTAAAAATTAATAAAACTATTCTTAAAAAGAAAAATAAATTTTCAGGACTTAGGCTTTGCCCCTTTATTCTGTAGCTTTCTAGTTTTGTGTGAATATAATTTTTGAAGCTTCTGTGAAGTAGGATGTTGATGTTTCATTAATCAGGAAGATTGGGTGACCCTTTCCCATTCCATAAGCGAAGTTAACTATCACAGTACCTTCTATTTCTAGACAAAAGCATCAAAGATCTTAGACTTACTCTGAAGAATTAACTCTAGTCCTCTGAAAAATAGAGTTCAGTGTCAATGAAAGAATAGAACTCCCAAATGAAATATCAAACAACTTAGACATTCCAAGTCTTGCTGCTGTATCGGGAACAGAAGTGAAAATCAATGCCTGATAGAGGGCCAAATGCAAATTACCAATGAAAGAGAGACATTGCTCTAGGTATAATGGCAAAACTGTTTAAGGTGACATCTGAGAGGTGACAGACTCTTGAAGGACACCTCTTAGATACTCCTCTGAAGTATGCCATCTGATAAAAGCTGTTAAGGTAAAAAATGAGAGTTCAAATCTTGATTTTTAACTTGCACATCATAATTCAAAATAAATGCAAATTTAAGGATGAAGAATATTTTCTAATGTATTCTGAAACACCATAGTGAACCACATATATGTTTCCTCATAGTTGGAAGATATTATTTCCAGCAATGTTCGGTTGAAAATAATCTCATTATAATATTTGAAGCATAACAAGTCTGCAGAATAAAAACAACTTTAATGTAAAAAAATAACTGAAAAAGTAAAACTAATACCAGGTTTTATATTCATTTGACTAATTATATCTTCCTAGTCATTTCACTGATATAAAATCTGTCTGATAGTTTAACTTTGTTGAAAACCTGTCACTGGAATGGCTATCACACATACATATTATTTTATAAAACCTGTGTAACATTAAATTTTAGAATTACTGTGGTTTTCCATGAGTCTTAGCTATTTTCACATTTAGCAACTCAATAGGGTGATATTTTATGTCTATCTCTATGAATTAGGAGAAAACGGTAACATACACACATATTCAAACATTGTTACTGTCACTTTTTGAAGATGCAACTTTTTTAAAAAAATAAAGGCTACAAAGTCTATCTCTACGTAGAAAATTCAGCCTATCTATTTGGGCACTACAACGGATACTTTTCTGTCACTGGAGTCTGACTGAGTAATTCTACTTTCCAGGAGACTGATGGACATTAGTCCATCCACCATGGCATTCTTGCAAATAGTTTCTTTTTTCGTTTCTTTTCTTTTTATTTTAGTGCTGAGTGATAGAGCAGGCTCACAAAATATTGGCTATATTCCCTGTGTTTTACAATGTATCTTTGAGCCTGTCTTTCCTATGGTAATTTGTACATTCCACTCCCCCACCCCTTGTTGCTCCTCCCTGCTGCTCATAACCACTGGTTTTGTTCTCTATATCTGTGTCTGCTTCTTTTTATTATGTTCACTAGTTTGTTATATTTTTTTTAGATTCTACATATAAGTGATATCATACACTATTTGTCTTTCTCTGTCTGACTTATTTCATTTAGCAAATGCCCTCTAGGTGCATCCATGTTGCTGCAAATGGAAAAATTTCATTCTTTTTTATGGCTGAGTAGTATTTCATTATATATTTTTATCACTTCTTTATTCATCTGTTGATGGACACTTAGGTTGCTTCCATATATGGGCAATTGCAAATAAAGCTATTATGAACATTGGGATATGTATAACCTTTTTAATTAGTGATTTTGTGTAGTTTTGACTATATAGCCAGAAACACAATTGTTGTGTCTTATGGTAGCTCTATGTTTAGTTCTTTGAGAAACCTCCATTTTCCACAGTGGCTGCACCAGTTTACATTGCTATGGCTGCACCAGTTTACATTGCTACCAATTGTGTATCAGGGCTCCCTTTACCCCATACCCTCTCAAACATTTGTTTTTTGTTTTCTTTTTGATGGTAGACACTCTGACAGGTATAAGATGATACCTCATTGTGGTTTTAATGTGCATTTCCCTCATAATTAGCAATGTTGAGCATCTTTTTGTATACCTATTGGACACCTGCATTTTTTGCAGGGAAAAAATGTCTACTTGGTTCTTCCATTCATTTTTTAGTTGGGTTGAGTTGTATGAGTTATTTATATATGTTGAATATTAATCCTTTCTTGGTCATGTTATTTGCAAATATCTTCTCCCATTCACTGTTTACTTTTATTTTTTTAAGAGACTGATCCAAAAAATTCATGCTGCAATTTATGTTAAAGAGTGCCCTGCCTATGTTTTCCTCTAGAAGTTTTATAATATTCAGTATTATATTTAGGTATTTAATCCAGTTTAAATTCATTTTTGTATATGGTATTCAGTTCAGTTCAGTTGCTCAGTCATGTCTGACTCTTTCCAACCTCACGAACCGCAGTACGCCAGGCCTCCCTGTCCATCATCAACTCCCAGAGTTCATTCAAACTCACATCCATCGAGTTGGTGATGCTATCCAGCCATCTCGTCCTCTGTCATCCCCTTCTCCTCCTGCCCCCAATCCCTCCCAGCATCAGAGTCTTTTCCAATGAGTCAACTCTTCACATGAGGTGGCCAAAGTACTGGAGTTTCAGCTTTAGCATCATTCCTTCCAATGAACGCTTGGGAGAAGCCCATGTCTTAGTAACAGTAGTTTCATTTCCTTTTCAAATAACCATTTTCTTTTTAAATCCTTTTGAATGCATAGTGTATGACACATCCATAGGTGATGCTAACCAGAAAAGAAAGCTACCCACATCCTTTACTTTTATGCACATGCTTTTGGTGCTTATTATTCTATTTATGGAAAAGTTTGGAGAATATGCTATGCCTTAATTTGGAAAGTAGGATACATGAACATGGCTGAACTAATTCAAGTAATTCCTGTGCTCAGTGTGAGCATAGAGATATTTGCGTGCTTTTATTTTACTGTTATTTATTTAAAGTGAGAGGGGTTGTTCTAAATTGCTTGTCATCTATGCTAAATCATTGCATTTCTAATGACTTTTAGATAAATGATTCATGGTCACAGTTTGTTATAAGTTTTTGGTCTTAAAAACATGAACATTTTAAAAATTTTTTTCTCTTTTCACTTCTCTTGTTCTTTTCATTCATTTTCCCTCATAAACATTTGCCTAGATAGTGATATTCTGTGTGATTTAAAGATGATTTACTTGATTACAAAGGGATGATCAAATTCTACATGTTACATAGTTACAAACCTTATGAAAGCAAATTGAAGAATACTTGAAAATAGACTATTTTATATTAAAACAGCCTACCAAGGGAATAAACAGGAATGAGAAAATAAGAGAAATTAATTGAATGATGATGGATGGGGGTGGAAATCAAGGAGGTTGAATGTTGACCAAAAAACCCAGAAAGGTTATAAGACTTTTCTTGGCCTTTGGATAGACCTTTTAGGTAGGAAATGGAAACATGAGCATATAACTCAGAAAGAAACCATTTACAGCTTCTATTTTACTGCTAATCTCCTTACTCCAAAATATATATCTTGTTTATCTCACTGTACCCTAGGGCTTAGCTCCTCATATCAGAGGCCAGTTATTCTACCTAGGGTTTTTTGACTTGCACAATTTAGTTAAGCCTCTTATTCCTCTTCTGTAACTCTAAAACATGAATGGAACAATGGGGTTTTTTTTGTTTTGTTTGTTTGTTTTATAGCAGTAAAGATTAAGAATTATTCTTTTTAGGATTTCACCAAAATAGTGTGTCTAGATTGTCCACGTTTATTGCTACATTTAATAAATTAATATAAAGAAAGCAATATTCAACAAATATAGCATAAAATATGTATAGCAGAAGGGTTGAACACTAAAAAGTTCAGGAAACATAGCAAACAGACACAAGATTTAAGCAATATATAAGACTTAGCAAAGAAGAACACATTCATCTTTCCCCAAAGAAGTCTGTTACCATATGAGATAACAAATATGTATACAATAAACTATACATAAGGTAAACTATTGGGCTTCCCCTGTGACACAGCAGTAAAGAATTCATCTGCAATTCAAGAGTCATGGGAGATGCAGGTTTGATCCCTGGGTCAGGAAGATCCCCTGGAAGAGGGCATGGCTACCCACTCCGGTATTCTTGCCTGGAGAATTCCATGGACATAGGAACCTGACAGGCCATAGGGTTGCAAAGAGTCGGACATGACTGAAGCGACCGAGCATGCATGAATATGCATGTATACATATGTGCTTTGCTATCTGGTTCTATGTCCTTAGCTATATTTAGATTTATATACATATTCATATTCCATGTCTATATCTATATCCAGAGTTCCCTCTGAACTCCAGACCCTCAATTGCTCACATGAGACATTTTCTTGGCTATCTCACAGACGTCTCAGATTTAGCAGTTCCGAAGCTGAGCCTTTGATTTATTATGGCTGCAACAATCTTATTTTTCTCACTGAGTAGCACTACTAGTTACTTAGCTGCTCAAGTCACAACCTGCATATTTTTTATCCTGTCTTATTCGTAACCTACTCCACTTAAGACAACAGCAAGCACCATGGATGAGCTCTTCATACTGTGTGGCTGTTCTCTCCACAGTGAAGATTCCATGTTTCATTGCTACTGCTGGCCTTAAGCCTTCTATATATCTATCAATCCATTCTGCACTCTCTAGGGAAAGTGAACAGAAGAGTTAAAATTGGATCATGTCACTTTTAAAACACTTTGATTTCAGTTCAGTTCAGTCAGTCAGTTGTGTCCGACTCTTTGCAACCTTATAAATTGCAGCATGCCAGGCCTCCCTGTCCATCACCAACTCCTGGAGTTCACTCAAACTCACGTCCATTGAGTCGGTGATGCCATCCAGCCATCTCATCCTCTGTCATCCCCTCTCCTCCTGCCCCCAATCCCCCCCAGCATCAGAGTCTTTTCCAATGAGTCAGCTCTTCACATGAGATGGCCAAAGTACCGGAGTTTCAGCACTTTACATATTTCCTATTTTATTTTCAATAAAATCCAGCTCCCTTATCTTAACCCAGCTTATCTCTGAGCTTACCTGTTGCAGTCAGCTCTTCAGAGACTTTTTAGATTCTCCTCCCCATTCAGGGCTTCTCTGGCTTTTCACAACTTGGATTTTCACTCTAAATATCCTTAACTTCATATTTTAGCCCAATCGCCTTGTGTGAGAAGTTGTTCCTAATTTCTACCAAAATTATATTAGGTCACTANTGTAGAAATAGCATGTGTAATGGTTCTTTAAAAAAAAAAAGAAAAACTAGGTGTATCATAGTTACTGATTTTATGTTCATTTATTTATTTATGTACTTCTTGGGGAATGTTTACCTTGTTAATAAACTTGTATTTATTGCTGAGAACTTGAATGTCACAGACAATCAATATTAATTTTTGAATGAGTGGATAGATGCATGTAGAGGAATGTTCCACGAATACTTGGAGGACAAAAAAAAAACAATAACAGATGCAGTAAAATACATAAAATATTATGTGGTCCACTGAGGAAAGAGAATAAGTAATGGATGTTTAATAGAGATATGACAGGGAGACTATAATAATGGAAAATCAAAGTGGAACTAGATAGTGAAAGCTATTGTGTTTCATGTTTTGAAAGCAGGAAGTCATCTTGTGAGAAAGCACATAATTGATGCCAGCTTGGGGAATATGTTGGAATGAGGTAAAAGTCTGCACTCAGACCATTTAGGAGGCTATTAGAATTGTTTATATAATTAATTATTCTTGTTACTCAGTAAAAAAGTAGAAAACCCCAGTTTAAATTTCAGAATATGTCTATGTTATTCATTCACTTAATGAGGATTTTGGCTTTGATAATTTTCATCTTAAGAAATGCCATCAGTCTAGATAGGTTTAAGACAGGGATAACTCATTTAAACCTTGGTTTCTCAGCTTTTTGACTTCCTTATCATCAGCGAACTTTCCTTTTTCAGTATCTGCTATCAACCCCCACATTCACATCCTCTAAGTTGTAACCACTTTAAAATGTACCAGCTCTAACATCAGATGTTCCCAGGTCCCAGTAGATTATTTGCTCCAAAACCTCAACAAATCCTGTTATTGATTTCTTGTGAACATCTTCTATTAACCAGGGTGTGTTTTCCTAACTATTAGACAATTTTTGTCCTTAGTTCTGTCAGTGAATACCCTTAAACAAACTCTCACATGGAGTTTAATATCATTTGACATAAATATGTTATGTTTTTATCTATCATTCAAATAAGTTAACTGACTGTGATTATTGTCAATGATTTTTAACAAAGTTAACTAAGGTGTATGAATTTCTTTGCTGAGAAAATCTCTGGGAAATATCTGAGTTCTTTAAATCTCAGTGACTAAATTCTTGCTTGTACAAATTTTTGTGCTTCTTCACTTTTCAAGTTGCTATAAAATATAGGGAAAATACACCTTAGTGTTCAAAGGAAATAAAAACTCCACAACATTTGACAGCATATCACCATGGAGCCACATTTTATACCCTGAGGGAAACTATAAAATGGATATGAACACTCAGGTTGCTCTGGGCTCAGTCTAATAGCTGACACAGAATTAGCTGAAAGACTTAGGAAGAGAGCTGCTGTGTGACCAAGCAGTGGATGGATTCACAGCAATTCTGGGGCCTAGAAACATTGAAAATGGAGAATCTCATTTTTATAGAAAGTGCTGGAACCAGTGGGAATAATACCTTGGTATTACACAACCATGTGAGCAAAGGAAGACTGAAGACATTTGTATTATTTGTGTAATTCATTGCTCTAATTACTTACTTATTTCAGGCAGAAAGAAGTCAAATGCAATTTTTCCAGAGGGAAACAATGTCTGCCTTTTAGGTCCTATGACAATGTTCTATAGAATTAGGTTTATATTAAGTTGACCATAGAAGGGGTCCCCAACTTTCAGGATCTGATGCCTGATGATCTGAGGTGAAGCTATTGTAATAATAATAGAAATGAAGCACAATAATGAAATGCACTTGAATCATCCCAAACCATCTCCTCCCTCCTCAGTCCATGGAAAAAAAATTGTCTGGCATGAAACTGGTCCCTGATGCCAAAAATGTTAGGGACCACTTGTCCATCTGTTCATTATTTGGTCAATCTATTTGTCACATCCTTGGATTCATTAGTCCATTTGTCATTCCAGTATGACTAAGACCTTAATTCTAGAGGACTCCTTAGTTTTACTTTGCCTCTACTAGTGTATATTCTGATGAGGATTATTACAGATCATCACTTAATCAGGGAACTATAAGATTATCCTCATTATGCTTAACAGGACCCACTAAACTGCTCAGAAATTCCACAAGATTTCTGGGCTTCTTCTGTGCTTCTCTAAGTGACTATTTTACAGTATTTATACTCTTTTCAAATATCTGACCCAATCACCTGTCCTTATTCTTTTCAAATTATAGTACTTCCTAATTTACACAGAAAATGAAAAGCCACCATTTTAAACTACCTTAATGTCTGCCAGATATGCACAGTAGAGAATGCACCTGCAATGCAGGACGTCCAGGAGCCATGGGTTCAATCCCTGGCCTGGAAAATCCCATGGACAGAGGAACCTGGGGGACTACAGTTGATGAAGTTTCAAAGAGTCAGCTATGACCGAAGTAACAACATGTACACACATACATATATGTGTGTGTGTGTGTGTGTGTGTGTAATTTTCCTGCTGTAGTCTCTGAATTGGATGTTTTAAAAAAATCAAACTGCATAAAAGAAAGGACTTGATTATTTCTGATAGTCGTTATAGTGAAGACTACCCTGATTCAGCAGGTATTTTTTTGCAGTTTACCTTAGAAGTCACTTGCTTGCAAACCTATACATACATATATACAGACTGAGTACACACACACACACATACATATACATATATGTGTGTGTGTAGATATCTATCCATCCATTCAGTTGCTACAGCCAGAGAGATGAGGTCACATAATAGAATATATGCTCCCTATGTGGTTTTATGAGGAGATTAGGTAGCTGAGTAGTGGAAATGGATAAGAATATTCAAATGTCATTTTCCACAGTAACTGTATAATATTGAGCAATTGACCTACTCACTTGGAGAAGGCAGTGACACCCCACTCCAGTACTCTTGCCTGGAAAATCCCATGGACGGAGGAGCCTGGTGGGCTGCAGTCCATGGGGTTGCTAAGAGTCAGACACAGCTGAGCGACTTCGCTTTCACTTTTCACTTTCATGCATTGGAGAAGGAAATGGCAACCCACTCCAGTGTTCTTGCCTAGAGAATCCCAGGGACCGGGGAGCTCGGTGGGCTGCCGTCTATGGGGTCGCACAGAGTCGGACATGACTGAAGCAACCTAGCAGCAGCAGCAGACCTACTCACTACAAGTTTCAGGTTTTGTAAACTGAGGTTGTAGGCACTACCTCACAGTTTTGTCATGAGGATATTCTTAATTAATGTAAATCAATTTATAGATGTATGACAGAGTTGGTCCTCTGTTATACATTTCTATATTATAGAAGTTATCTTAAATATTGTCATCCATGTGCATTTAGACTCCCTACAGCTCAGTTCTAGGCCAAACATTCTCTCCCAGAAGGCACAAGGGGCTGTGAGAGGCACAAGGAGCAATCAGAGAAATCTAGTTAGTAGAATAATTACAAAGACTAAAGGATTTTAACAATAACTGAGATGTACGTGTATGAAGAGGGGGTGATCAAAACTGTCGAACTGCTGCATGACCAATTGGCATAACTCATCCAAATAGATATTTCTCCATAATCATGAATAATTGTCATATCCAATGAGAAAAGTGGCTTGAAGGGTTCACATTTACATGATGTGTATTCTTCTTCCCCAAGCAGGTCTAACCCATTATGTTAGTTATATCTCTATTTAGCAATTAACATCAATGAAGTGGTCATTTTAATTTCTTGCATTCCCTTCTTAATATAATATGTGAATATATTTAACTACATTTTAGAAATTAAGACTTCAATAATCAAGTATCCTGAGACTCTTTGTAAATACTAATCTCAAATTTCATAAATCCTGTTTTTGGAATTTGACTGCCCTAATTTAATTTTGGCATTCTGCTTGACTGGTTTTCCCCAAGTCTTTGATAGGAAACAAGGCCAACTTCTAATTTGGACAAGCTAATACTCTTTGGATTTGGATAAATATCCCTCCCAAAATTTGTATTACAAATACTAAATATATATAAAATATCTAATTATCATAGAGAATAAGTTTGCTTGCTAATTGTTATTTTTTTCCTGAGTGTGGTTTGTTTTCTAATAAGATAAAAAGCAGGAGAATTGGTGCTTCAAATTACTAATTGCTACCATAAACATTTTTAAGTATAATTTTCAGATTTTTCCCTTGATATGGATTTATTATATTTTAATTAATTTCTCCAGCATCAAGAAAATATTACATGCTTGTTTATAAACTGACTGAAGCATAAGGAAAATATTACAAGAGAAACCTTTATTCGTAATATGTCTTTATTAGGAATAAAGATAAATTTCCTTCCTTTTTTGTTTTCCATGTTATAATATTTATATTTACTGACTAGAATGAAATGATTTTATACTCACTTTGTATNCCTCACAGCCTTAGTTGCTCTCCAAAGCCTCCAAACTAAGTCTTCAAGAGTATACTTCAGAGTATTTTGTCCCATTTGTCTAGTTGTTAAATAAGAGAAGATTGGTTTGAACCACCTACTGAATCATTACCACAAGTAGAAACATAATAGATAAATTCTAAGCATGAACCAATTAACATTGTGTTGGAATGCTTTTTTTTTTTAATTAGGTTAACATCATCTGTGGATACATAATACTTTTGATAGAGTAATTTGGCTTTACCATTAATTTTAGTCTTATCTTTATTTTTTGATGAAAGTTTTAACTACTTTCACATATCAAATTAGGTAATATTGATTAGAATTTTATTACAATGATATCATTCAATTATTTTTATAACAGAGTTTTATGGTCAAAATAGCATAGCAAAAATTTACCATTTGTCACCTTAATGAAATTTTAACCAATTTTGTCAAAATTTTTTCTTGAATTATAATAGAATTTGTTACCCTGCCTTTAATTTTTACAATTCTAGTATCTTCAGCATTTGTAATTATTTTTAGTATCTTGAGGATTTTCATACCTTAGCACAGTGCTCAATTTAGGATGAATAAGGGGTTTGCTTTTTTTTTAGAAAGAGTGGTAGAAAGAGTGTAGCAGGGCAAATGAGAAAATAAAAGTAATACTGTAAGCTTTTAGCAAGGTCTATTTAGGAAAGAATAAATACAAAAACTGAGGATCTGGAACTGAATTCCTGAAAAGTATCCGTGTCTGATATTCTATGGAAAATGGTCATGGACTCCCCTGAGTAATGGTCATCTGATTTTGAAAAAAGCTGACATAGCTCAACATCCTGGACATGATCAGCTCCAACCCATGCTAAGTACTTTGTGCCTAAAGATATAAAAAATAGTCTTGTTAGGGCTAAATCTCCTTTGAAGCAGACAGAATTTCTAAGGCTTTCCTTTTTCATTCACTCTTTATTTTAAGCCACACAATTTATAAAGATATTCATATAATATCCCATTAGATATAAGATTACTGTTATGGCTTTTGTGACTTGCATTCACATCACACTTCTTTTTTTAATTGGAGGATAATCGCTTTACAATGTTGTATTGGTTTCTGCCATACAATGTGAGTCAGCCATAAGTGTATACATCCGTCCCCTCTTGAGTCTCCCTTCTACCCTGATCCCATCCCAACCCTCTAGGTTGTCCCAGAGCACCAGGTCGAGCTCCCTCTGTTATACAGCAAATTCCCACTAGCCATCTATTTTACATATGGTAACATATTTGTGTCAGTGCTATTCTCTCAATTTGTCCCCACCCCCCATTTGTCCACAAGTCTGTTCTCTTATGTCTGTGTCCCCCGTGTTGTGGTGGTTGTTCAATCACCCAGTCATGTCTGACTCTTTGCGACCCCATGAACTACATCACGCCAGGCCTCCCCATCACATTTTAGTCACGTTTTGTCAGAACTCTCTGCTATAACCCATCGATCTTAGGTGGCCCTGTGCTGCATGGCTCATAACTTCAGTGAGGTACAAAAGCCCCTTAGCAGTGACAAGGCATTGACCCTTGGAGGGGTGTCTTCATTGCTGCCCTGCAAATAGGTTTATCAGTAACTTTTTTCTAGATTTCATACATATATGTTAAGATACGATATATGTTTTTCTCTTTCTGACTTACTTCACCCTGTATTAAAGGCTCTAGGTCCACCCATCTCACTAGAACTGACTCAGATTTGGTCCTGAGTAATATGTGCCACAAGTTCTTTATCCATTCATCTGTTGATGAACATTGGGTTGCTTCTATATCCCAGCTATTGTAAATAGTGCTGCAATGAACATTGGGGTACATGTGTCATTTTGAATTATGGTTTTTCTGTATATTTAAGTATGTTTTTTAAAAGGTGTACCTTGAGCTTTAAAGATGGTAGAGAGAGGAAATACACACACACATATACATTAGACTGGAAGTTTTTGCCAGTGAAATAATGCAAGAAAGAGAAACTAAAAGTCATAAAGATAAGAAAGGAAAGAACAAAACTATCCCTATTGCAGATGACATGACTGTTTAAGTAGGAGACACCAAGAAATCTATTTAAAAACTCCTAGAACTTACAAGCAAGTTCAGCAACTTTGCAAAATAAAAGTTCAAAAATCTGATGTATTTCTATTTACTATCAATGAGCACATTGATTTCAAAACTTAAAATGTAACATTGTCACTGTCATTTTTGTTAGGTATAAGTCTAACAAAAATTTGTAAGATTTTTATGCTGAAAATGATAAAACACTGATGAAAAAAATCATCAACATACACACCATGTTCATGGATTGCAAGACTGAACATCCCAATACAAAATGTCAGCTCTCCTCAATTGATTTGCAAGTGTGATATAATAAGAAATAAATATCTAGTCTCTGTCCCTATTCCTGGTACAGAGCTTTTAAATCCCTGGAATCTCCTAAGTGGTAGGGGTTTGAGGAGCATCTTCTGTTATTCATAATAAGCCCCCTTTCAACCACACCTGACTTTCTGTTAATGAGGTGACTTTTGGAAGATGGGGCCTGGCTGTCTCAGAAGCCAACCATGTAATTAGAGGGTTGGAAATTTTATCCCTATACTTCTGACCTTGGAAGAGTGGTGGGACTAGATATTAAGTTTAATCATCGGTGGTCAAAGATTTACTCAATCTTGCCTATATAATGGAGTTTTCATTAAAATCTTTAAAAAAAGAGGGGGAGTGGTGTTTAAGAGGACTTCTGGTTTGGTGACCTTATGGATGGGCTGGGAGGGTAGTGCATTTAGAGAGTGCATAGACACTCTGCTTACCTTTCCACATATTTGCCCTATTCATCTTTTTAATGTGACTGATCCTGAATTATATCCTTCATAATAAATCATTAATAATAGTAAGTAAAGTGCTTTCCTAAGTTCTGTGAGTCCTAACAACTTACCAAAACCAAGAAGATCATGGAAACATCTGATTTATAGTCAGAAGTACCAGAAACCTGAACTTGTAATTGGCATCTGAAGTGGGATTCAGGCTTCTGAGACTGAACTCTTAACCTGTGGCATCTGTACTAATTCTGTGCAAATGTGTGAAAAATAACTAAAAATGGATCACAGACTTACATATGAAATGCAGAGTTAAAACTTACAGGAAAAATGTGGGGAAAATATTCAGAACTAGGACTTAGGCAAAGAGCACTTAGACATAGTCCATAGGAGGAAAACTTGATAAATTAGATTTAAAGTGTAGGACACCAGTCAATTTCCATCAAGAAGACAATTGCTTTGTACAGAAAATCACATATCTGGTGTCAGAAGTAGGATGAATATTAAAAAGACATAGGCTTGACAATTTTCTTACCAAAATCACCAAAATATTTTTGTAGATCCAGACAAGATTACTCTATATTTACATAGAAAGGGTCACAAAGAGTCAGACATGACTGAACAATGGAACTGAACTGATCTGAACTGAAAGGATCTTCAATAACTAAAACAATTTTTAAAAAAGGATACAAATAATTGGGGAGAAAAGACTATAATATTGGTATAGATACTGTTTCTAATATTGGACAGATAAACACATAGGTCAATGAAACAACAAAGAACCCAGAAAAGGCCCAAAAAATATGCCCAAGGGATTTTTGACAAAGGGAATTCAGTGGGCATAAGATGGCCTTTTCAACAAGTGGTGCTAGAAAAAAGTTGGACATCTATAGGTAAAATGAGGAAAGTCAACCTAGTCTAATGTGTGAAAAGTAACTAAAAAGGATCGCAGGCTTACACATCAGATGCAAAGTTAAAACTTATAAGATAAACGTGGGGAAAATATTCAGAACTAGGGCTTAGGCAAAGAGAACTTAGACATGGTCCATAGGAGGAAAACTTGATAAATTAGATTACATTAATATTAAACTTTTTTCTGCAAAGTACTCTGTTAAGAGAATGAAAAGACAAGCTACAAACTGGGCAGTATGTGACAAAGCACCAGTATCTAGATTATATAAAAACTCTCAAACTTTATATATATGAAATCTAGAAAAATGAAACTGATGAACCTATTTGTAGGGCAGGAATAGAGACACAGACATAGAGAGCAGACTTGTGGATACAGCAGGGGAACGTGAGGTTGGGAAAATTGAAAGAGTATATTTGAAATATGTATATTACCACGTGTAAAATAGATAGCTAAAGGGAAGTTTCTTTGTAACACGGGAGCTCAGCCTGGTGCTCTGTGATGGTCTAGACAGTTTAGATAAGGGGGTGCAAGGAGCTGGTGGGAAGCACAAGAAGGAGCGGGGCATATGTATGTTTACGGCTGATTCACGTTTTTGTATGGCAGAAAACAACTCTTTAATGTAAAGCAATTATCTTCCAATTAAAAAAAAATTAAATACCGTAAAAAATACCACCAGTCCAAAAATGGACAGAACACATGAAGAAGCATTTTACCAAGGGATATATATGGATAGGTTATGTATTAATTCCTATGGCTGCCATGACAACAACAACAAAATTTCCTCAGATTTCTGGAGGCTAGAGGTCTAAGATCAAGGTGCTGTCAGGGTTGGTTTCTGGTGAGGACTATCTTGCTGACTTGTAGATAACCACCTTAGCCTTGTGTCCTCTTAAGACTTTTCCTCTGCGCTTACAGAGAGAGAGAGAAAAAACTCTCTTATGATCCTTATTCTTATGTAAGAACTACAGTTTTATCAGATAAAAGCCCCACTCCTAATATTTTAGACTTGGGGGTAGGGCTTCAATATATAAATTTGGTAGGTGGATATAATTCAGTCCATAACAGCATATTAAAACCATGTAAGATGTTCAGCATTATTAGCCAGTAGAGCTTTTAACTTTCAGTTAGGTAGGAATATAATAATTGTACTATATTTAATGTAGACATTAAGGGTCTCTTTTGTTTAAAAAAAATCCAAGACTATATTATGCATCAAGGCAATATAGTTGCAAGAAGGCTTCAATATCACCACTTTTTTTAAACTTGTAAATTTTGGGGGGCAATATCTCTCTTACATTTCTTACAGTATTACTTGTTTGAAGGTAAATCTAGCACTTAACTTATATGCATAATTAATTTGTATCCATTGCTACTTTGCTTCTTACTGTAGAGATATACTATAGAAGGTTAATGGGAATTAATGCACAGTTTTGTTTTTTCTTTGTGAAATTCTAGAATACACTGCTGGGATTTTGTGTTTTGGGTTCTTTGCATGGTTATAATTATTTTACCAGGAATGTAAGAGTGAGATAGAAGCATCAGAGTCTGCTTTAAAAATGTATAAACACTGAATGTTGTCACATACTTTTCATATTGATATATTACAGAACAAGAATAAATGAAGTATTTTGAACTTCAAGTCCTTTATTCTATGATTAAGATAAATAATACTGTAAAAAATTAGCTAGTCTCTATTTCATCTAAGCTCTTTACCAATTCTCTCTTAAATTCTGGGAATATATACATTAATCATAATTTGAAATAACATTAGGGCAAGGATGGTGGGGTGAGCAGATACAATTTAATCCCAGTTTTGGACAAATTATGGGAACTAGGTGAATTTATTGTGATTTTTCTCTCCCAATTTTTTCTTATATATTTTATGTGTTCCACCGCTTTTTCCAGGTAATTACCTCTATACTCTGCTGCATAGTTACTATGGACTTAGCCCTGTATTTGCTGATTTTACCTACCTTGCTCTGCATGCCTATAAAGAAGGCACTGTGACCACTGAAGCATTAATGGCCCACAGGTAATGATTCTTTTGCGTTACCCAGTGAGAAAACACCACTCTCTACCAGTAAACAAGGTGCCTATCTGAACTCAGCAGCACTTGGCAACTTAGGTAATCAAAGCAACAGCTTGCAGTTGTGTATATAAACCTAATTAATAAATGCACCAAGTTCATTCTTGGAAAACTATTACAGATTCAAGGCTGATTAAATTGCATGTTGTTGTTGTTTTCCTACAAGCTTTAAGAAAGAATTAGTTGAAGTTGAACTAAATGTGAAACAGAATTACTTCTATTTAGTGTGGTCAAGCTCTAATTTGCAACTAGGATTTTAAGGAAACATGGCCCTAATTGGTGGGTCCATAATATACATTTAGCCACCACAGAGTATGGTTGTAGATTGTTGAGACAACAGAATTTTTTAAATAAAAGGAAAATTATTACTCCCATGATTGCAATGAAAATATGTTGATTACTCTGTCTGCATAGTTTTTACACCAGAACACAAAATAATTGAATTATTGGTGAGTACAACAAATGAGAAGACTGACAGTATAAAAGTTAACTATATGTATGCATGTATATATATATGTACATAAATAGGCAAAAATGAAAGATTAATTTATTAAAACAGATGATATTAACTGAAAGTATTTGATGAAGCTGGGTCAGTTAATACTATTGAACTTATTTCTGAATATGAGGGAAAAAATATTAAAAATACATCTTTGTATTGAAATACAAAAAAACCTCGAATAGCCAAAGCAATCTCGAGAAAGAAGAATGGAACTAGAGGAATCAACCTGCCTGACTTTAGGCTCCACTACAAAGCCACAGTCATCAAGACAGTATGGTACTGGCACAAAGACAGAAATATAGATCAATGGAACAAAATAGAAAGCCCAGAGATAAATCCACACACCTATGGACACCTTATCTTCAACAAATGAGGCAAGAATATACAATGCAGAAAAGACAATCTCTTTAACAAGTGGTGCTGGGAAAATTGGTCAGCCATGTGTAAAAGAATGAAACTAGAACACTTTCTAATACCGTTCACAAAAATAAACTCAAAATGGATTAAAGATCTAAATGTAAGATGAGACACTATAAAACTCCTAGAGGAGAACGTAGGCAAAACACTCTCCGACATAAATCACAGCAGGATCCTGTATGATCTACCTCCCAGAATACTGGAAATAAAAGCAAAAATAAACAAATGGGTTCTAATTAAAATTAAAAGCTTCTGCACAATGAAGGAAACTATAAGCAATGTAAAAAGACAGCCTTCGGAATGGGAGAAAATAATAGCAAATGAAGCAACTGACAAACAACTAATCTCAAAAATATATAAGCAACTTATGCAGCTTAATTCCAGAAAAATAAACGACTCAATCAAAAAATGGGCCAAAGAACTAAATAGACATTTCTCCAAAGAAGACATATGGATGGCTAACAACCAGATGAAAAGATGCTCAACATCACTCATTATCAGAGAAATGCAAATCAAGACCACAATGAGGTACCATTTCACACCAGTCAGAATGGCAGCGATCCAAAAGTCTACAAGCAATAAATGCTGGAGAGGGTGTGGAGAAAAGGGAACCCTCTTACACTGTTGGTGGGAATGCAAACTAGTACAGCCACTATGGAGAAGAGTGTGGAGATTCCTTAAAAAACTAGAACTAGAACTGCCTTATGACCCAGCAATCCCACTGCTGGGCATACCCACTGAGGAAACGGAATTGAAAGAGACACAGGTACCCCAATGTTCATCGTAGCACTGTTTATAATAGCCAGGACACGGAAGCAACCTATATGTCCATCAGCAGATGAATGGATAAGAAAGCTGAGGTACATATACACAATGGAGTATTACTCAGCCATTAAAAAGAATACATTTGAATCAGTTCTAATGAGGTGGATGAAACTGGAGCCTCTCATACAGAGTGAAGTAAGCCAGAAAGAAAAACACCAATACAGTATACTAACACATATATATGGAATTTAGAAAGATGGTAATGATAATCCTGTATGCAAGACAGCAAAAGAGACACAGATGTAAAGAACAGACTTTTGGACTCTGTGGGAGAAGGAGAGGGTGGGATGATTTGGGAGAATGGCATTGAAACATGTGTACTATCATGTAAGAAACAAATCACTAGTCTAGGTTCGATACAGGATACAGGATGCTTGGGGCTGGTGCACTGGGATGACCCAGAAAGATGATATGGGGTGGGAGGTGGGAGGGGGGTTCAGGGTTGGGAATTCATGTACACCTGTGGTGGATTCATGTCAATGTATGGCAAAACCAATACATTATTATAAAGTAAAAAAAAATAAAAAAAGAAAAATACATATTTGCTGCATATACATACAAACCTTATATGGATGTGCTAAAAGTAGTTAAAAGTTTAAATTGTAAATTAAATTTTAATCTAGAATATTCTAAGGGCTACTATTATTATGTGGAGCAAGAAATGGGAAGCTACTCCAGTATTTTTCCCTGGAAAACCCCATGGACCAAGGAACCTGGCAGGCTATAGTCCATGGGATTGCAAGAGGTCAGACACGACTTAGGAACCAAACCACCATCACGGATACTATGACATTCATTTATTTTAATATAAATATTTGTGGCAGTGAAGAGACTACTTTGAACTTGACCCTAAGAGATGGTATATTAAATAGGTCTCAAGGTCTTTAGGTACCTTGTCTCCAGTGGACATGTCCAGACACATCTTGGAATCAGCTAGTACCTTGTATCCATAGTGCCACATACAGCCAAGCATCTTCTATGTGGTCTGGCAAAAAAGCAGCAATGACTCTTGTTTCTATTTTTTCTATAACAAACCTTTGGAGAAGGCAATGGCACCCCACTCCAGTACTCTTGCCTGGAAAATCTCTGGAAGGCTGCAGTCCATGGGGTGGCAAAGAGTTGGACACGACTGAGCGACTTCACTTTGACTTTTCACTTTCATGCATTGGAGAAGGAAATGGCAACCCACTCCAGTGTTCTTGCTTGGAGAATCCCAGGGACGGGGGAGCCTGGTGGGCTGCCGTCTATGGGGTCGCACAGAGTCAGACACGACTGAAGCGACTTAGCAGCAGCATAACAAACCTTAATTATTACTTATCTAAATACTTTACATAAAATGAAAGGGTAAACTAACCCCACTTAATTTATATCTAATCCTGAAACCCATTTTTATTAGCTCAGATTATGGATACATACATTTGAAAGTGAAAGTGAATTTGCTCAGTCGTGTCCAACTCTTTGCGACTCCATGGACTGTAGCCTACCAGGCTCCTCTGTCCATGGGATTTTCCAGGCAATAGTCCTGGAGTGGATTGCCATTTCCTTCTCCAGGGGATCTTCCCAACTCAGGGATCGAACCTAGGTCTCCTGCATTGTAGACAGACGCTTTACTGTGTGAGCCACAAGAGAAGTCCACATATATTTGAAGACATATATAAACATTAAGCATTTTCCTGCGTTCATTAAAAGTCAGCAAAACAGTTTACATTTGCTAAGAAAATTAAATTATGACTTCACATTAAAAGGTGATATTTCCTTTGTTCCAGAGAGGCCATAAAATTCTATACTATAGTGACAATCAATCTAAACTTCAGACATGAAATTTTGCTGCTTCAGTTCTTTTCAGGCTGTGTCATTAGTTGAAATAACTCCCCAAGGCTTATTTACACTTTAAAGTTTTTTTTCAGTGCTTAAAAAGAACATTTTCTATTAAAATTCCTTACCCTGAAAGCTAAAGTAATCAGTGTATCTAAATTTGTTTTGACTACATCCATTATTTAAAGCACTTTTGCCCAGAATTCCTGACTGGCAGTGGGAACTCTCTGCATTGCAAGCTGATTCTGTCTTGGATTTAAAACCTCCTGAGAAGGGCATGGAAACCTACTCCATTATTCTTGTCTGGAGAATCTCATGGACAGAAGAACCTGGTGGACTAAGTCCATGGGTTCGCAAAGAGTCAGACATGACTGAAATGACTTAGCATGCATGTGGCATTACTTTTATTGTGGTTACAGTTTTAGCTAAAGTATTGTGAAAGTTGTTAGCAATATCCTTTGCCAGAATCTCTTCCTATATAGTGTGATCAAAATAATTATAGCCTAAGTTTAAATGGACAGTAGTCATCTTAATGGGCAAATATAATATTAGGGTTTTCAATTATTTTCATTTTATTGATATTTTGATGTAATATTTGTCCCTCTTTTCACCTTGTTACTGACTCCTTCTTATTTCGCTTATAAAAGAGATAACTCCATCTAGAGAATTGGATATAGCATTTTTAAATTTGAGTTTTATAATATGTTGATACTTCATGTGTAATTTATTATTTTATGAAATTTATTTTGAGAGTAGGATTTA
>SJYQ01001331.1:139151-160483 GCA_006410935.1 Redunca redunca
AATATTATGTAAATTAAAGGTATATAATATATTGATTAACATATTTAAAGATTATACTCCATTTATAAGTATTATAAACTATTTACTATAATCTTCATGTCATACAACATATCTTTGAAGCTTATCTTAAATAGTTTGCATCTCTTCTTTACCTCTACATTGCCCATCTCCCATTCCCTCTGCCCACTGGTAGGTAACTACTAGTTTTTTCCTCTATATCTTTGTTTTTCTCTATATCTTCTCTATGTCTTTGTGAGTCAGCTTTGTCTTATTACATTCACTTGCTTTTTGTATGTTTAGATTTCAAATATCAGTGATATCATGCAGTATCTGTCTTTCTCTGTCTGAATAATTTCACTTAGAGTAATGCCCTCTGAGTCCATCCATGTGGCTACAAATATAAAATTTCATTCTTTTTTATGGCTGACCACTCCAGTGTTCTTGCCTGGAAAACCCCAGGGATGGGGGAGCCTGGTGGGCTGCTGTCTATGGGGTCGCACAGAGTCGGACACAACTGAAGTGACTTAGCAGCAGCATATATGTACTATATCTTCATCTATCTGTTGATGGACACTTAGTTGCTTCCATATTCTGGGCAATCGTAAACTTGAACACTAGGGTGCATACGGCCTTTCAGAATTAGAGTTTTTGTTTTTTCTTCATATTTATACACAGGAGTGAAATTGCTATGTAATATGGTAGCTCTGTTTTAGTTTTTGAGAAACCTCTATACTCTTTTCCATAGTGGCTTTACCAATTTACATTCCCATCAACAGTGTACAAGGGTTCCCCTTTCTCCATAATTTCACTGGCATTTTTTATTTGTGTTCTTTTTGATAGCAGCCATTCTGGCAGGTGTGAGGTGATATCTCATTGTGGTTTTTATTTGCATTTCCCTTGTGATTAGCAATGTTGAGTATCTTTTTATGTGCCTATTGGCCATCTGCACTTCCTATTTAGAAAAATGTCTATTCAGTTCTGCCCATCTTTTTAGCAGTGTGTTTGTTTGTTTGATCCTGAGTTATATTAGCTGTTTATATATGCTGGATGTTAACCTCTTATCAGTCATATCATTTGCAAATATTTTCTCCCATTCAGTAAGTTGTCTTTTCATTTTGCCAATGGTCTCCTTTGCAGTGCAAAAGCTTTTAAGTTTAATTAGGTTCCTTTGTTTATTTTTGCTTTCATTTCCTTTGTTTTTAGGAGATGGATCCAAAAATATTGCTATGATTTATGTCAAAGAGTGTTCCATTTATGTTTTCCTCTAGGAGTTTTATAGTATCTGGTGTTACATTTAGGTCTTTAATCAATTTTGAGATTATTTTTGTATATGGTGTTACATATTCCTTTATAATTTCTTTTTGTTTTTATTTTCCTCTTGTGATCAATAAATAAAGCCATTTTTGGAAGNCATCTCCATGTTCTTTTGCTCTGACTTCCTAGAATTTACTTGTATTTCATATTTAACATATGACATGCATGACTGAAGACATGTTGTGTGTTTAAAATTAGTGATGGTGAAAGTCATCTCTGTATTTCTAAAATATATTAAATGAGACATACATATATACATACATAGCATACTTGGGATCTGTTGAAAAATAAAGCAAGCAAGAGATTTCCAAAGAAAATGTATTTCTGCTTCATTGACTGTGTTAAAATCTTTATGTGGATCACAACAAACAGTGGAAAAATCTAAAAGAGATGGGACTACCAGACCACCTGACCTGTCTCCTGAGAAACCTGTAAGCAGGTCAAGAAGCAACAGTTAAAACCAGAAATGGAACCAATGGACTGGTTCAAAATTAAGAAAGGAGTACATCAAGGCTGTATATTGCCACCTTGCTTATTTAACTTACATTCAGACTATATCTTGTGAAAGGCCAGACTGGATGAATCACAATCTGGAATCAAGAATGCTGGGAAAAATATCAACAGCCTGATATAGAAATATCAACAGATGATATAGATGATACCACCCCAATGGCAGAAAGTGAAGAGCAACTAAAGAGCCTCTTGATGAGGGTGAAAGAGGAGAGTGAAAAAGCTGGCTTAAAACTCAACATTCAAAAAAATGAAGATCTTGGCATCCAGTCCCATCATTTCATGGAAAATAGATGGGGAAAACAGTAGAAACAGTGATAGATTTTATTTTCTTGGGCTCCAAAATCACTGTGGATGGTGACTATAGCCATGAAATTAAGGGACATTTGCTCCTTGGAAGGAAAGCTATGACGAACCTAGACAATATACTAAAAAGCAAAGACATCGGTTTCCCAACAAAGGTCCTCATAGTCAAAGCTGTGTTTTTTTCAGAAGTCATGTATAGATGTGAGAGTTGGCCCATAAAGAAGGCTGAGCACCAAAGAACTGATGTTTTCAAATTGTGATGCTGGAGAAAACTCTTGAGAGTCCCTTGGACAGGAAGGAGATTGACGTTGAATATTCATTGGAAGGATTGATGCTTAAGCTGAAGCTCCAATCATTTGGCCACCTGATGCAAAGAGCTGACTCACTGGGAAAGCCCCTGATACTGCGAAAGGTTAAGGGCAGAAGGAGAATGAAATGACAGAATGAGATGTTTGGATGGCGTCATGGACACAATAGGCATGAATGTGAGCAAACTCTGGAAGATAGTGAAGGACACGGAAGACTGGCATACTGTACTCTATGGGGGACATGACTTAGTGACTGAATAAGAATCTATCATTAAACTTTAAATGTAATAATGTTTGTCATGTAGTAAATTAAGATTTGCATTTAATTTCCTTTGTTCTCATTAAAAAATCAATGTCATATATATATACTATTTTCAGATTTTCACAAACAGCAAGCATGCTTTATTAAAATTGTTTAAAAATTATTAAAATTCTCTAATTCCCATGTGTCTGTTTTATGTCACTTTTTTCTTTAAAAAATACATTACTGGCCAGTTTTAATGCTCCCATATTTTCTAGCTGTAACACATTTGCTTGGTAAAAGTAATTTTGCCTCCTGCTCCCTACCTATATTCTGATGAAAATCTTTATTTTACAAAAAATTTAAAACCCAGCTGAGCTGATGAGTATTTCCATATTGTTTCATTTTAGAAACAAAGAGTTTATTAAACCTACACATACTGATTGAGCACCTATTATTCCAGGCATTCTCCTAGTTAATAGGGACAAAGTAATGACAGGTAAAATGCTGGCTTTCACATACCTTACATCTTAGAGAAACAAAATAGTCAATAAACATAGATTAAATTAAATGAATATTATCAATTAATCTACTGGCTAGTATCAAGGAGAAAACACATTATAACTTCAGAAAATAAAATGGAGATTTTACTGTGATGTTGGATAGGATGTGGAAGAAGCCCTTTCATTCTAGGTAAGGAGGAAAAATATAAATCTTTTCACTGAATTAATACCAAGAAATTTGAACATTTTACAGAAATTCCAGCAGCCACAGATTTCCAAATAATCTATGCAAAAGAAAAAGGAACAACCTTCATTTTCTGATGAATTGTTGATGACTGAAAGAGGTCTATGAGTCAAAGAAATCCAAACTTTTGATTTTATAGACAGCAAAAATAAGAAGTGGGCAGGGGCACATGGAATCCTCCAGGAACAGACATGACTGCATTCCTTCTAGGTGCTCTAAAATGGCTTTTACTCTGTGCCTCCCCTCATGTGACTTATTTCAAAAGGAACAGCTACATAATTTTGTCTTTGCTGTTGTTTTTAATGTCTCTCTGGTTGTCAGAATGTATTGCATTGGTAAGAATCAGACAAAGCTGATTAAAAAATCCCTATTCCAACTCTGAAAATACTTACCAGGATAAAAGTAGAGATTTGCCTTAGCAGACCTATTCAAGCCTCAGTTCAGTTCAGTTCAGTTGATCAGTCATGTCCGACACTTTGCAATGCCATGGAATGCAGCACACCAGGCCTCCCTGTCCATCACCAACTCCCAGAGTTTACTCCAATTCATGTCCATTGAGTCGGTGATGTCATCCAGCCATCTCATCCTCTGTTGTCCTCTTCTCCTGCCTTTCTTTGCATCAGGTGGCCAAATATTGGAGTTTCAATTTCAACATCAGTCCTTCCAATGAATATTCAGGACTGATTTCCTTTGGATGGACTAGTTGGATCTCCTTGCAGTCCAAGGGACTCTCAAGAGTTTCTCCAACATCACAGTTCAAATGCATCAGTTCTTTGGTGCTCAGCTTTCTTGCTGGTCCAACTCTCACATCCATACATGACCACTGGAAAAACCATAGCCTTGACTAGATGGAAATTTGACAAATTAATGTCTCTGCTTTTTAATATGCTGCCTATGTTGGTCATAACTTTCCTTCCAAAGAGTAAGCATCTTTTAATTTCATGGCTGCAATCACCATCTGCAGGGATTTTGGAGCCCCCCCCCAAAATAAAGTCTGTCACTTTCCACTGATCCCCATCTATTTCCCATGAAGTGATGGCCCAGATGCCATGATCTTAGTTTTCTCATTGTTGAACTTTAAGCCAACTTTTTCACTCTCCTCTTTCACTTTCATCAAGAGGCTCTTTAGTTCTTCTTCACTTTCTGCCATAAGGGTGGTGTCATCTTCATTTCTGAGGTTACTTATATTTCTCCCAGCTATCCTGAGTCCAGCTTGTGCTTCATCCGGCCCAGCATTTCTCATGATGTACTTTACATGTAAGTTAAATAAGCAGGGTGACAATATACAGTCTTGATATACTCTTTTTCCTATTTGGAACCAGTCTGTTGTTCCATGTCCAGTTCTAACTGTTGCTTCCTGACCTGCATACAGATTTCTCAAGAGGCAAATCAGGTGGTCTGGTATTTCCTTCTCTTTCACAATTTTCCACAGTTTGTAGTGATCACACAGTCAAAGATTTTGGCATAGTCAGTAAAGCATAAATAGATGTTTTTCTGAAACTCTCTTTGTTTTTCAATGATCCAACAGATGTCGGCAGTTTGACATCTGGTTCCTCTGCCTTTTCTAATCCAGCTTGAACTTCTGGAAGTTCATGGTTCACATACTGTTGAAGCCTGGCTTGAAGAATTTTGAGCATTACTTTACCAGCGTGTGAGATGAGTGCAATTGTGTGGTAGTTTGAGCATTCTTTGGCATTGCTTTTCTTTGGGATTGGAATGGAAACTGACCCTTTCCAGTCCTGTGGCCACTGCTGAGTTTTCCAAATTTTTTGGCTTATTGAGTGTAGCACTTTCACAGCATCATCTTTTAGAATTTGTAATAGCTCAACTGGAATTCCATCACCTCCACTAGCTTTGTTTGTAGTGATGCTTCCTAAGGCTCACTTGACTTTGCATTCCAGGATGTCTGGCTCTAAGAGAGTGATCATACCTTCGTGATTATCTGTGTCATGAAGATCTTTTTTATATAGTTCTGTGTATTCTTGCCACCTCTTCTTAATATCTTCTGCTTCTGTTAGGTCCATACCATTTCTGTCCTTTATAGAGCCCATCTTTGCATGAAATGTTCCCTTGGTATCTCTAATTTTCTTGAAGAGATCTCTAGTCTTTCCCATTCTATTTTTCCCTATATTTCTTTGCACTGATCACTGAGGAAGGCTTTCTTATCTCCCCTTGCTATTCTTTGGAACTCTGCATTCGCATGGGAATATCTTTCCTTTTCTCCTTTGCTTTTTGCTTCTCTTATTTTCTCAGCTGTTGGTAAGACCTCCTCAGACAGCCATTTTGCCATTTTGCATTTCTTTTTCTTGGGGATGGTCTTGATCCCTGTCTCCTTTTGAATGTCACAAACGTCCATCCAGAGTTAATCAGGCATTCTATCAGAGCTAATCCCTTGAACCTATTTCTCACTTCCACAGTATAATCGTTAGGGATTTGCTCTAGGTCATGCCTGAATGGTGTAGTGGTTTTCTCCACTTTCTTCAATTTCATCCTGAATTTGGCAATAAGGAGTTCATGATCCAAGCCACAGTCAGCTCCTGGTCTTGTTTTTGCTGACTGTATGGAGCTTCTCCATCTTTGGCTGCAAAGATTATAATCACTCTGATTTCAGTGTTGACCATCTGGTGATGTCCGTATGTAGAGTCTTCTCTTGTATTGTTGGAAGAGGGTGTTTGCTATCACCAGTGCATTCTCTTGGCAAACTTTATAAGCCTTTGCCCTGCTACATTCTGTACACCGAGGCCAAATTTTCCTGTTACTCCAGGTGTTTCTTGACTTCCTACTTTCTCATTCCAGTCCCCTATAATGGAAAGGACATCCTGGGATGTTAAATCTATAAGGTCTTTTAGGTCTTCAAAGAACCATTCAACTTCAGCTTCTTCAGCATTACTGGGTGGGGTATAGACTTGGATTACTGTGATATTGAATGGTTTGCCTTGGAAATGTCACGGGAGTGTATACTCCTCGATTCTTTGTCTCGTCACAGCAAAGATTTGGAGTGACGGACATTAAAGCCCCTTGGCGTGTCACAGCTCTCAGGTCTTGGATAGACCGTGTTATAGCTCTCAGGTCTCGAATGGACCATGTTATAGCTCTTAGACAAATCAGTGTTGCAGCTCAGTGTTACAGCTCTGTTTTATTTAGAAGATAGCAGGAAAATCCATCTTCGAGGCATGAGGGCACGTCGATCTAAAGACATGAGGAGAAGAGCGCCCCAGTGCGCGGGACAGAGAGAGAGCGCTAGCGTTGGCTCTTCTATTTGTATGTTTATTTCTCCCTGGTCCTGTCCTATGTAAATTGGGCCAGCCAGGAGTGTTGTCTGTTTTACCTGAGGTCCTCACTCCGGCCCTCGGACCTTCTTTTGTTTCATTTTTGCAGGTTTTTCCCTTCCTTGTCTTGTAGCCACTGCCATTTTGGACTCCTTTTCCCTGTTCTACCTACCTAACAGAAATGAATAGAGTTCATTCTGTCATTTTTGAGATTGTATCCAAGTACTGCATTACAAACTCTTTTGTTGACTGTGATGGCTACTCCATTTCTTTTCTTGCCCACAGTAGTAGATATAATGGTCATCTGAGCTAAATTCACCCATTCTAGTCCATTTTAATTTGCTGATTCCTAAAATGTCAACATTCACTCTTGGCATCTCCTGTTTGACCACTTCTAATTTGCCTTGATTCATCAACCTAATATTCCTGGTTGCTATACAATATTGCTCTTTAGAGCATCAAAACTTTTTTCCATCCCCAGTCACATCCACAATTGGGTGTTGTTTTTTCTTTGGCTCCATCCCTTCATTCTTTCTGGAGTTATTTCTCCACTGATCTCCTGTAGCATATTGGGCACCTACCAGCTTGAGAAGTTCATCTTTCAGTGTCCTATCTTTTTGCCTTTTCATACTGTTCATGGGGTTCTCAAGGCAAGAATACTGAAGTGGTTTGTCTTTCCATTCTCCAGTGGATCACATCTTGTCAGAACTCTCCACCATGACCCATCAATGTTGGATGGCTCTACACAGCATGGCTCATAGTTTCATTGAGTTAGACAAGGCTGTGGTCCATGTGATCAGATTGGTTAGTTTTCTGTGATTGTAGTTTTCAGTCTTTCTACCCTCTGATGGAGAAGGATAAGAGGCTTATGGAAGCTTCTTGATGGGAGAGACTGACTGAGGGGGAAACTGGGTCTTGTTCTTTGGGGCAGGGCCATGCTTAGTAAATCTTTGATACAATTTTCTCTTGATGGCTGGAGCTGTGTTCCCTCTCTGCTATTTACCTGGGGCCAAACTATGGTGGAGGTAATGAAGATAATGGAAGTCTCTTTCAAAAGATCCCATGGCTGTACTGCTACAGTCACTGCCCCCAACCCTACAGCAGGCCACTGCTGACCCGTGCTTCCACTGGAGACTCCTGGACACTCCTGGGCAAGTCTGAGTCATTCTGTTTGTGGGGTCACTGCTCCTTTCTCCTGGGTCCGGGTGCGCACAAGCTTCTGTTTGTGCCCTCCAAGAATCTATTTCCCAGTCCTGTGTAAGTTCTGGCAGCTCTATGGTGGGGCTAATGGCTACTTCGTCCAAGAGGGCTTAGCCATACCCACATCTACTGGACCCAGAGCCCCTGTCCCCGTGGCAGTCCACTGCTGACCTGTACCTCAATAGGAGGTGCTCAAACACAGTTGTGTCTCAGTCTCTGTGGGGTCCCTGGGTCCTGGTGTGCACAAGGTTTGTTTGAGCCCCTCTGGCAGCTGTGCAGCACTGGCCTGGCCATGAGGAGATACTCCACACATCCAAGGTCAGGAGCAGCAGCTGGCTTCTCTGGAACGGCCATGAGGAGGTATCCCATGTTGAAGGGGAGAAACCCCGAGAAGATGGTAAGAGCAGCAGCTGCATGGCACTGGAGCAGCTGTGAGGAGATAGCCCATGCCCAAGGGCAAAGGAGAAGCCCCGACAAGATGGTAGGAGAGGCAAATTCCATTCATGCCTACTTTTGGCAAAATTATTGACAGAGTTCTTTTCACTATCAAACATTACTCATTTAAGGGCTTCCCAGGTGGCCCCAGTAGTAAAGGACCTGCCTCCCAATGCAGGAGACATAAGAGGTGTGGGTTTGATCCCTGCGTCAGGAAGATCCCCTGGAGGAAGGCTAGGTAACCCTCTCTGGTATTCTTGCCTGGAGAATCCCATGGACAGGGGAGCCTGGAGGGCTATGGTCCATTGGATCACACACACGCACACAACAATAAACTCAGTGGTCACCCCAGCTATAGCAGTTTTCTTCATTATTTTGTTGGTATTATTGATAGAATATGAATACGCTTCATTTGAATTTATGAAGTTAAGAAAATTGAAAATTTTAAAATAAAGAGCAGTTAGAAAGAAACATAAAAGTATTTGCAGTATTAGACTCTTCAAGAATGCAATGATATAAAATTATGATTTCACTATTTAAAAGTTCAGTATTGTAAAGCAAAATAAAGTAAAAATTAAAATTAAAAAAAAAGTTCCCTGAAGTTACTTTTATTTTAAATTCAAAGCCTATTTTTAGTTATCAGAGCACTTAACATAGTTTTGACAGGTGATTGCTGTCAATAAATCTTGAGTGAATAAATAAATATAGAAGAGGTCATTTCTTGAGGAATTTAAATTAACTTTAAGATATTAGCCTTTGTAAATTGTATATAAATGTATTAGTTTGCAGACTAAACATGTAAAAAATAAAAGAAATAATGACAGAAGACAAAATGCTACATGGGCAAGGTTTCTCTTGTTCTGTATGAGTTTCTTTATCCTGGATAAACAAATAACTTACATTCTGTGAAATAAGCAGTTGTTCCTAGGTACAGTTTTAACTTACTTAAAGAATAGAGTTTTAATAGCCCAACTTCATATACACAAGCAAGTTGACTGAGAGATTTTAATGAAGATAATGATAATATTATGCATATGGAGGGCGGCATAATTCATACAAGACCACTTTTAGGAAATGAGTAAGAAAACATCAGCAAAAAAACTGGGAAATATATCAGGGAGGAAAAAGAAAATCAAGCAGATGAATGGAAGTACATTAAGAACTTGATATGGATTATGCCGATGTCTTTGACTATTTCAACCATAGTATAATAATGAACTCAGCTTAGTAATTAGGTCTTTATCCCTGAAGTATCATATCCAGAAAATAACTAAGGACTGATGACTCTTCTTTGTATTCCTTATGACTCTAATAATAACATTCTGGGAAATTAGAAATGTTTTTAGTTTATTGAGGCCAGTGACTAAGGGCACATTTGATTAAACAGCCTTTACTGGAACATTGTATACTGTAGATTATCATAGAACTTCAAGCTTAAGGCACACCTATTTTGTAACATGAATTTAAAGCAATACAAGATTTTTATGAGTATTCTAATTTGATGAAAGTAAATACTTTATTTCAGTTTAATAATCAAAGTATCACTAAATAATGTGTTTACTAAATATCAAAGATGAACATATCCATTTAGACATAATATTTAATTAGAAATTAATGGAGTTAATTTCATTCTCAACAGTTATTGTTAGTTCATTTATTTATTCATTAAAGAAAAATTCACGGCTAGTAATAGACAACATCTTACAGCATAACATCTTACAGCATAGAATCATATGATAAAAATAACATTACCTTGATCTAAGTATCAAGACTGGTTACTATTTTCTGGCAAAATTATGGGAATCTTTTTCTTATAGTTTAATTTTCTTTGTCATGTTGGATGTTAGGTAGCTCTTTATTCACTTTGTGACCCACGGTTATAAACTACAGATCACCTTGTATTATATAACTTATATGTCAAACATTCTAGACTTTTTCTTCTTTTCTTAAAATTGTTTTCTTTTGCTTTCTTTTTCTAACTACATTTCACACTGCTATAGTGTGAACATAATTGTAAGTTACCTTTCATTATTTTAAAGCAAGTCTCAAAGCAATGTTTTTCCGGTAAATAAAATATATTAAACATATGACTGTAGGAAGCAAAAAAAAAAAAAAAAATTGGTCAAGTGTCTTCCTAAATCAGATTCTTCTTCCTCAAATTTTTCCCCAAATGCTTAAACTAAACCTGTTTTAAAGGGAACACACATTATGTGGTTGAGTCTTTTTAAACTATCAAAACATGTGAGCAGAGTGGCTCATGTGAAGAAATTGTGCTTTTACTATAGTACCAAATAGTGATGCTTTGTGTAATAGTGTTATCGACATATAACCTTTCCTCCCTTCATCTTCTATGTCTGCATATTTTCTTATGAGGAAGACACTGCTGTCTTACATTTGTCCATACTGTCAATAGAGACCAAATGGAGTTAAGTAAACTAAAGTGCAGAATAATAAGAAAAAACATGTGATTAGAAGAAATAGGTTAGTATTTTTTAAACTTTCCTTAAAATGCATTTATTAATATAAAAAATTAGTTTCCAAGTAGATATACATTTCTTACAAAAAAGATTTCTCCCCACAATGTCTGTAATTTCAATATATTTCTTAGAATATTTTGTATTCATTAAACAAATATTTCATGAAGATCTATATTGTAGACCGATTTTAGGAATGACTGTTATATGCCCACATACTGTCTCTACTTTTTCTGGGAGAGGTTGTGCAACTAAAGCCTTCATCTTCCAGCCTCCTGAGGAGTGTGTGGCTGATGAATTAACCTTTTTTTTCATAGCAGGAAATGTGTACTTGTCTTAAGTCCTAAAGTTCACAGAACCAGGCTAAAGGGCTACCAGTAACCAGTGTGAACAAATATTGTTACTGTTCTGAGCTCATCCTTCTGAAGACTCCATTCCAGCAGGTCACTTTGGCTCCTCCCTAGATCACTGCAGACCACCCTGGAGCTGCAACCTGGGAAGGAGAAAGTCCATGCTACTCCTCTTGGACTTACTGGGGTAAGATGACAGGTGTCCATTCATATTTCTTGTTGTCCATAGTATTTTTATTGTTTAGTCAAGGCTATGGTTTTTCCAGTATGGATGTGAGAGTTGGACTGTGAAGAAAACTGAGTGCCGAAGAATTGATGCTTTTGAACTGTGGTGTTGGAGAAGACTCTTGAGAGTCCCTTGGACTGCAGGAAGATCCAACCAGTCCATCCTAAGGGGAGATCAGTCCTGGGTGTTCATTGGAAGGACTGATGTTGAAGATGAAACTCCAGTACTTTGGCCACCTCATGCGAAGTGTTGACTCATTGGAAAAGACCCTGATGCTGGGAGGGATTGCTGGCAGGAGGAGAAGGGAACATCAGAGGATGAGATGGCTGGATGACATCATCGACTTGATGGACATGAGTTTGGGTGATCTCCAGGAGCTGTTGATGGACAGGGAGGCCTGGCGTACTGCAATTCATGGGGTTGCAAAGAGTCGGACACAACTGAGTGACTGAACTGACTGAGTTGCTAAATAGTGTCCAACTATTTGTGACCCCATGGACGATCGCCCACCAGGCTCCTCTGTCTCTGAGATTTTCAAGGTGAAAATACTGGAGTGAGCTGCCATTTCCCTCTCCAGGGGATCTTCTCAACGCAGGGATTGAACCCCCCACCCACATCTTCTACAATGACAGGCAGATTCTTTACTACTGAGCCACCAGGGAGGCCTCGTTTATAGCATGTGTGTATGTGCTTAGTCACTCATTTATGTCTGATTCTTTGCAGCTCCATGGACTGTAGTCCCCAAATGACCATGCCTGGCTCTTTTGTCCATGGCATTCTCCAGGCAAGAATACTGGAGTGGGTTGCCAAGCGCTCCTCCAGGAGATTGTTAAAAAGTTGAAAGCAAACCCTGAAAATAAATATATGCTTTCATACACACAAATATGTGTATGAAAATAAATATTGTATTATATCTTGATATAATTAAAACCTTATTTTTGAAGCATGTGAATAGTTATTATTAAATAAAAATCCTTCTCAAATATTTTTAATCCATCAATAAAAAATTGATTTAATAAATTATGCCATATGGTGTAGTGCAAAGCAGAAACTAAAAAGAATGAGAAGAGATATATCTATTTGGGTCAGTATGGGTAAATCTCTACAATTTTTATTTCCGTGTCTTCCATATACATATATTTAAATTTTTACTTTATATTGAAATATAGTTGATTTAAAATATTGTGTTAATTTCAGGTGTGCAGCAAAGTAATTCAGTTGGGTGTGTGTGTGTGTATATATATATACACACATATATATATGTGTTCTTTTTCACATTCTTTTCCCATATAGATTATTGAGTAAAGTTCTCTGTGCTGTATATTAGGTCCTTGTTGATTATCCAATTTATATATAGTTGTGCATATATGTTAATCCAAATCTCCTAATTTCCACTCCCCCCACACACACTTTTTCCTTTGGTAATCATAAGTTTCTTTTCTAAAACTGTAAACCTGTTTGTAAATAATTCATTTTTATCACTTTTTAGATTACACATCAGTTCAGTTCAGTCGTTCAGTCGTGTCTGATTCTTTGCGACTCCATGAATCGCAGCACACCAGGCTGCCCTGTCCATCACCAACTCCTGGAGTCCACCCAAACTCATGTCCATTGAGTCTGTGATGCCATCCAACCCTCTCATCCTCAGTCTTTCCCTTCTCCTGCCCTCAATCTTTCCCAGAGTCAGGGTCTTTTCAAATGAGTCAGCTCTTCGCATTAGGTAGCCAAGGTATTGGAGTTTAAGCTTCAGCATCAGTCCTACCAATGAACACCCAGGAAAGATCTCCTTTATGAGGGACTGGTTGGATCTCCTTGCAGTCCAAGGGACTCTCAAGAGTCTTCTCCAACACCACAGTTCAAATGGATCAATTCTTCAGTGCTCAGCTTTCTTTATAGTCCAAATCTCACATCCATATGTGACCACTGGAAAAACCATAGCCTTGACTAGATGGACCGCCTTTGCTTTTGAATATACTATCTAGGTTGGTCATAACTTTCCTTCCAAGAAGTAAGCATCTTTGAATTTCATGGCTGCAATCACTATCTGCAGTGATTTTGGAGCCCAGAAAAACAAAGTCAGCCACTGTTTCCATTGTTTCCCCATCTACTTACACATAGGTGATATCATATATTTTTCTTCCTCTGATTTATTTCACTGTATTATAACCTCTAGGTCCATCCATGTCACGTAAAATGGCATTATTCCATTCTCTTTTCAGTTCAGTTCATTTCAGTCACTCAGTCGTGTCCACTCTTGTGACCCTATGAATCACAGCACTCCCGGCCTCCCTGTCCATCACCAACTCCCGGAGTTCACCCAAACTCATGTCCATCGAGTTGGTGATGCCATCCAGCCATTTCATCTTCTGTCATCCCGCCATCTCATCTTCTGTCATCCCCTGCTCTTCCTACCCTCAATCCCTCCCAGCATTAGAGTCTTTCCCAATGAGTCAACTCTTCGCATGAAGTGGCCAAAGTATTGGAGTTTCAGCTTTAGCATCATTCCTTCCAAAGAACACTCAGGACTGATCTCCTTTAGAATGGACTAGTTGGATCTCCTTGCAGTCCAAGGGACACTCAAGAGTCTTCTCCAACACCACAGTTCAAAAGCATCAATTCTTCTGTGCTCAGCTTTCTTCACAGTCCAGCTCTAATATCCATATATGAACAGTGGAAAAACCATATCCTTGACTAGACAGACCTTTGTTGGCAAAGTAATGTCTCTGCTTTTGAATATGATATCTATGTTGGTCATAACTTTCCTTCCAAGGCATAAGTGTCTTTTAATTCCATGGCTGCAATCACCATCTGCAGTGATTTTGGAGCCCCAAAAAAATAAAGTCTGACACTGATTCCACTATCTACCAGTCTATTTCCCATGAAGTGATGGGAACAGATGCCATGATCTTAGTTTTCTGAATGTTGAGCTTTAAGCCAACTTTTTCACTCTCCTCTTTCACTTTCATCAAGAGGCTTTTGAGCTCCTCTTCACTTTCTGCCATAAGGGTGGTGTCATCTGAATATCTGAGGTTATTGATATTTTTCCCAGCAATCTTGAATCCAGCTTGTCCACCTCTGGCCCAGCATTTCTCATGATGTACTCTGCATATAAGTTAAATAAGCAGGGTGACAACATACAGCCTTGACGTACTCCTTTTCCTATTTGCAACCAGTCTATTGTTCCATGTCCAGTTCCAACTGTTGCTTCTTGACCTGCATATAGGTTTCTCAAGAGGCAGGTCAGGAGGTCTGGTATTCCCATCTCTTTCAGAATTTTCAACAGTTTATTGTGATCCACACAGTCAATGGCTTTGACATAGTCAATAAAGCAGAAATCGATGTTTTTCTGGAACTCTCTTGCTTTTTCCATGATCCAGCAGATGTTGGCCATTTCATCTCTGGTTCCTCTGCCTTTTCTAAAAGCAGCTTGAACATTTGGAAGGTCACAGTTCACGTACTGCTGGAGCCTGGCTTGGAGAATTTTGAGCATTACTTTACTAGCATGTGAGATGAGTGCAACTGTGTGGTAGTTTGTGCATTCTTTGTCATTGCCTTTCTTTGGGATTGGAATGAAAAGTAACATTTTCCATTCCTGTAGCCACTGCTGAGTTTTCCTAATTTGCTGGCATATTGAGTGCATCACTTATCACAGCATCATCTTTCAGGATTTGAAAGAACTCAACTGGAATGCCATCACCTCCACTAGCTTTGTTCATAGTGATGCTTTTTAAGGCCCACTTCACTTCACATTCCAGGATGTCTGGCTCTAGGTGAATGATCACACCATCGTCATTACCTGGGTTGTGAAGATCTTTTTTGTACAGTTCTTCTCAGTATTCTTGCTACCTATTCTTAATATCTTCTGCTTCTCTTAGGTCCATACCATTTCTGGCCTTTATCGAGCCCATCTTTGAATGAAATGTTCCCTTGGTATCTCTAATTTTCTTGAAGAGATCTCTAGTCTTTCCCATTCTGTTGTTTACCTCTATTTCTTTGCATTTATCATTGAGGAAGGCTTTCTTGTCTCTTCTTGCTATTCTTTGGAACTTATACCTTTCCTTTTTTCCTTTGCTTTTTGCTTCTCTTCTTTTCACAGCTATTTGTAAGGCCTCCCCAGACAGCCATTTTGCTTGTTTTCATTTTTCCATGGGGATGGTCTTGATCCCTGTCTCCTGTACAATGTCACGAACCCTTGTCCATAGTTCATCAGGCACTCTATCAGATCTAGTCCCTTAAATCTATTTCTCACTTCCACTGTATAATCATAAAGGATTTGATTTAGGTCATACCTGAATGGTCTAGTGGTTTTCCCTACTTTGTTCAATTTAAGTCTGAATTTGGCAATAAGGAGTTCATGATCTGAGCCACAGTCAGCTCCTGGTCTTGTTTTTGCTGACCGTATAGACCATCCCCATCTTTGGCTGCAAAAAATATAATCAATCTGATTTTAGTGTTGACCATCTGGTGATGTCCATGTGTAGAATCTTCTCTCATGTTTTGGAAGAGGGTGTTTGCTATGACCAGTGTGTTCTCTTGGCAAAAGTCTATTAGCCTTTGCCCTGCTTCATTCCCATATTCCAAGACCAAATATGCCTGTTACCCCAGGTGTTTCTTGACTTCTTACTTTTGCATTCCAGTCCCCTATAATGAAAAGGACATCTTTTTTGGATGTTAGTTCTAAAAGGTCTTGTAGTTCTTCATAGAACCATTCAACTACAGCTTCTTCAGCATTACTGATTGGGGCATAGACTTGGATTACTGTGATATTGAATGGTTTGCCTTGGAAATGAGCAGAGATCATTCTGTCATTTTTGAGATTGCATCCAAGTACTGCATTTAGACTCTTTTGTTGACCATGATGGCTACTCCATTTCTTCTAAGGGATTCCTGCCCACAGTAGTAGACATAATGGTCATCTGAGTTAAATTCACCCATTCCAGTCCATTTTAGTTTGCTGATTCCTAGAATGTCAATATTGACTCTTGCCATCTCCTGTTTGACTACTTCTAATTTGCTTTGATTCATGGACCTAACATTCCAGGTCCTATGCAATATTGCTCTTTATAGCATCAGACCTTGCTTCTATCACCAGTCACATCCACAACTGCGTATTGTTTTTGCTTTGGCTCTATCCCTTCATTCTCTCTGGAGTTATTTCTCCACTGATCTCCAGTAGCATATTGGGCACCTACCGACTTGGGGAGTTCCTCTTTCATTATCCTATCATATTGCACTGTTCATGGGGTTCTCAAGGCAAGAATACTGAAGTGGTTTGCCATTCCCTTCTCTAGTGGACCACATTCTGTCAGACCTCTCACCATGACCCTCTCTTCTTGGGTGGCCCCATAAGGCATCACTTAGTTTCATTGAGTTAGACAAGGCTGTGGTCTTAGTGTGATTAGACTGACTAGTTTTCTGTGATTATGGTTTGTGTGTCTGACCTCTGATGTCTCTTGTGACATCTACCGTCTTACTTGGGTTTCTCTTACCTTGGACGTGGAGTATCTCTTCACAACTGCTCTAGCAAAGCGCAGCCACTGCTCCTTACCTTGGATGAGGGGTATCTCCTCACAGCGGCCCCTCCTTGACCTTGAACACGGATTAGCTCCCCTCGGCCCTCTTTCGCCTGCTTAGCCACCTCTCCTTGGACGTGGGGTCCATTCAAGCAGTCCATTCTCTTTTATGGCTATGTAATATTCTATTATATATAGGTACCATTTCTTCCTCTGTTTATTTGTCAATGGATATTTAGGTTGCTTCCATTTCATGGCTATTGTAAATAGTGTTGCAGTGAACCTTGGACTACATGTATCTTTTTTATTTATAGTTTACTCTGAATATATGCTCAGAAGTGAGATTGCTGGATTATATGGTAGTTCTATTTTTAGTTTCTTTAGGAAACTCCATACTGTTCTCTATAGTGACTGTACCAACCTACATTCCCACCAAAAGCATAGACAGATACCCTATTCTCCAGACTCTCTCCAGTATTTATTGTTTGCAGACTTTTTGATGACAGCCATTTTGACTGGTATAAGGTGAAAACATTTTGTCAGTAGTTTTGATTTGAATTTGTCTAATAATTAGTTATATTAAACATATTTTCAAGTGCTTTTCAATCTGTACATCTTCTTTGAAGAAATGTCTATTTAGATCTTTTGCCCTTTTTTTGATTGTATTGTTTGTTTTTGATATTGGGCTGTATGAACTGTTTGTGTCTTTTAGAGATTAACTCCTTGTCAGTTGCATCACTCACAAATATTTTCTTCCATTCTGAGGGTTGTAAACTGTCTTAGTTTATAGTTTCCTTTGCTGTTCAAAAGATTTTAATTTTAATTAGATCTCATTTGTTCGTTTTTATTTTTACTACTCCAGAAGGTATATTCAGAAAGATACTGCTATGATTTATGGCAAGCTACAGATTGAATGCAATGCCTATCAAATTGTCAAAGGCATTTTTTTGCAGATCTACACAAAAATATTAAAATCTGTACGGAAACAGAAAAGACCCCAAGTAGCAAAATCTGGAGAAAGAAAAACAGAGTGGAGGAATCAGACCCCCTAACTTCAGACTATACTCTAAAGCCACAGTAATCAAAACCATTTGGTATTGGCACAAAGACAGAATTATAGATTAATGGAACAAAATAAAGCCCCCCTCCCCCCAAACCCACACATATTGAGTTTAATTAATCTGTAACAAATAAAACAAGAATATATGATGGAAAAAAGATAGACTCTTCAATATGTGGTTTTTGGAAATCTAGACAGAACATTCTCTTACATCATACACAAAAATAGCCTCAAAATGGATTAATGACTTAAATGTAAGACTAGATACTACAAGACTTTTAGAGGAAAACAGAGAGAGAAGCTTATTGAAAAAAAAATTAAAGCACTCTTCCTATAAAATATTGTTACAAGGTAATTAGAAAAATTTCACCTTTAAGGTTCAAAAANTTTTCATTCCTTTTATAAAAAGTATGGTAAGTATAAAATAAAAAGAAAAATAAACTTTACTTTAAAACTTTCAGATTAACTTTATCACTCCAAAACTGTATTAAATGAGATACTTGGCTAAATAGATATGCCTGTACAAAGAGTGCTAGCAAGAGTTTACACAAATATTGTTGTTATTCTATTGAAAAATCAGTTTCCTGATCTACACTTTGCTCTCTATTACACTAATAACTATATTTAACTTACACTCTATTGTGGGGTGAGACATAATGCTAAATGATTACACACGAATATGCATAGTTTTAACTGTGATATGTGATTTACAAAGCAGGTATATATTACACTGAAGTCCTATTAACAGTAAGGTTGGTCTAGTCAAGAAACGCAGCAAAGGGGCTGGGGAGGAGGTGAAATTTAGCTGAGATTTATATGTAACCTTTATAGGTTAACAGAAACAACTGAAAAGAAAGATGAGAAACAATTCAGGGGAGATTATAGCTTTTAAATGGACCTGGGGAGAGCAGAACATGTAGGAAATGGGCTGGAAGCCCAAGCCTGGAGCATTTAGCTAATGGCAAGATTTTGCAGGCAAAGAAGCTGAAACGCAGATATTGGTTCAGTTCAGCTCAGTTCAGTTCAGTCGCTCAGACGTGTCTGACTCTTAGCTACCCCATGAAATGCAGCATGCCAGGCCTCCCTGTCCATCACCAACTCCTGGAGTTCACTCAGACTCATGTCCATTGAGTCAGTGATGTCATCCAGCTATCTCATCCTCTGTCATCCCCTGCTCCTCCTGCCCACAATCCCTCCCAGCATCAGGGTCTTTTCCAATGAGTCCACTCTTCGCATGAGGTGGCCAAAGTATTGGACTTTCAGCTTTAGCATCATTTCTTCCAATGAACACCCAGGACTGATCTCCTTTAGGATGGACTGGTTGGATCTTCTTGCAGTCCAAAGGACTCTCAAGAGTCTTCTCCAACACCACATTTCGAAAGCATCAATTCTTCTGTGCTCAGCTTTCTTCACAGTCCAACTCTCATATCCATACATGACTATTGGAAAAACCATAGCCTTGACTAGATGGACCTTTGTTGACTAAGTAGTCTCTGCTTTTGAATATTCTATCTAGGTTGGTCATAACTTTCCTTCCAAGGAATCTTTTAATTTCATGGTTGCAAACACCATCTGCAGTGATTTTGGAGCCCCAAAAAATAAAGTCTGTCACTGTTTCCCCATCTATTTCCCATGAAGTGATGGGACCAGATGCCATGATCTTCATTTTCTGAATGTTGAGCTTTAAGCCAACTTTTCACTCTCCTTTTTCACTTTCAACAAGAGGCTTTTTAGTTCCTCTTCATTTTCTGCCATAAGAGTAGTGTCACCTGCATATCTGAAGTTATTGATATTTCTCCTGGCAATCTTGATTCCAGCTTGTGTTTCTTCCAGCCCAGCGTTTCTCATGATGTACTCTGCATATCAGTTAAATAAGCAGGGTGACAATANCAATCTTGATTCCAGCTTGTGTTTCTTCGAGCCCAGCGTTTCTCATGATGTACTCTGCATATCAGTTAAATAAGCAGGGTGACAATATACAGCTTTGATGTACTCCTTTTCCTATTTGGAACCAGTCTTTTGTTCCATGTCCAGTTCTAACTGTTGCTTCCTGACCTGTATACAGGTTTCTAAAGAGGCAGGTCAGATAGTTGTAGCTGAGACAAATATTTATAGGCTTGTTAAAATCTATCTTTTTGCCAGCATTTTGTCTCCATGAAGCTAAAAATGTAGAGGATTTAATGAGAAAGCATTTAAAATACTTTTCAAATTGATATGTGCATCAGAATCACCTCGGATTGTTTAAATATCAACTGTAGAATCTTACTTACCCCTGGAGTTTTTGACTCAGAACTGAGAACTTGCATTTTAAAAAATTTCCTGGTGATGTCCATGCTGCTGGTCTGATGAGAATCACTAACATTCAAAATAACTGAAGAACTATAGTATCCCACTTATCTATTTCTACATACCTAAACCCTTCAAAAACTAATGAATTAAAACAATTTTTTAATAAGATCTCATGACTCAGTGGGTTGATTAAGCTGGGCTGGGTTGCCTCCCTTTGATGGCTGTGGGAAGAATCTGTTCTGTGCTTCTGGTGGTTTTTGGCAATATTTGGAGTCCCTTGGCTTGTATATCTCTGTTTTCATCTTCACGTGACATTCTCCCTGCTTTTGTCCTCCTTCAAATTTCCCTGTTTTAAAAGGACACTAGTCTTAGGGGATTAGAACTCACCCTAATGACTACATTCTAAGTCAATTATCTCTGTGAATATCTTATCTCTATATAAAGACACATTCTGAGATACTGGGTATTAGAATATTAACTTTTGAATTGGAGAGGGGGGCATAATTCAACCCCTACATAGAGTCAGCCCTGATTTAAAGGGAGAGACTATAAGGGGATGTGAATCTTAGCTGTTTTGGTTCATTGATTGGGCTGGTTTTGTGTATCAACTACCACATTTCCTTATGTTGAAATATCAAGTGACAGGTAAGTATGGAAGGAACTGCCTTTTTTCCTTTTAAATATGATAGGTAATGCTTCCACTATTCCCATATTAATCTCACTCATTCATTCATTCTTCTATGTATGCTGCTGCTGCTAAGTCGCTTCAGTTGTGTCCAACTCTGTGCGACCCCATAGATGGAAGCCCACCGGGCTCCCCCATCCCTGGGATTCTCCAGGCAAGAACACTGGAGTGGGTTGCCATTTCCTTTTCCAACGCATGAAAATGAAAAGTGAAAGGGAAGTCGCTCAGTTGTGTCCGACTATTAGCGACCCCATGGACTGCAGCCTACCAGTTAAATGCCAGGGTGACTAACACACACACACAAATACTTGTTTCTACGTTGAAAGGAAAAAAAAAATGTGAACTTTAAAAAATTCACCCACTGGCATTATCAACTATTAAAATGGAAATAAAACAGGACAAAAT
>SJYQ01001334.1:0-26892 GCA_006410935.1 Redunca redunca
TGGCAATCAAAATTCTTTCACTGTGTGCCAGTTCCTGCAGCCTGACCACCACTAGGGCCAGAAGTGGGCAGGGAACCACTCAGGGTTGGAGAGAGCCTCTTGTGGGGCCAGCCATCCCTCGACTTGACCCCGGTGGGCCTAGTCTGGTTTTTAAAGGGCCCAACAGTTCCCAAAGGAGAAGCGATCTCTATAATTCCCCTGGTTAACAGCAGAGCTAAACCAGATAAGAACTATCACCTGATAACCCCCGGAAGGTTTCTCATCCTCCAAGACCGAAACCCTAAACCAGTGCTTCTCAAGATTTGAATGTACAGACAAGCCACCTGAGGTGCAGATTAGATACAGATTCGCTGGCCCCACCCCCAGAGAAATAGTCTGGAGCAGAGAGACAATAGGAATCTGCCCTTTTCATCAGCAGCCCCAGCTGATTAGGATGCAGGAAACTGCTCAAGGCTCTCCCACCCAAATGCTGCTCAGGGAGGAGGTAGGTGGAATAACTTACCACTTAATTGCCCTGTTTGTGAAATGCCCTGTATACGGCAAGGGCCTGATAATGAGAGCCGTGAGTGCAATGCTTAGCTATACAATGTACAGTGTGGCTTCTACAATAAAACAGCATTAAGTGGATGAGGCTGGGAGTGGGACTCAGGACACTCTGCACTGGGTCCAGAACCAAGAGCTTTCCATCTGCTGTCAAGTAAGGGGCCAAGGGAAAGCTTACCCTATCAACTCCACGTGGGCTGCGCACCATGCTGGTCCTTGTTGAGGGAGCAAGACCTGTTGTACAGCTTTTGTAAAAATCACTGGTCCTGAATGACTGCTCTGGGAAGGTGCTTGAGCCTGGACTACATAGAGAAGTCCAGCAAAAATGCTGCCATACAGCACTTTCCAGAATGCAGAGCTATGAGCCCAGTATGGCTGCCTCACTGCACTGGTACCCAAACTTTCATCCCCAGAGTGTTAACTGCTGTGATGTCAAGGACGTGCCAAGTACCTATGGGAGAGCCCCCCCACATACACAGTGGTGAAGACCATCAGCTCACCATGTCTAAAAGAAACAGGAGATGTAGGGTAGGCTACCAAACCACTGAAAGGGTCTTTCAAACACAAGAGCACCGGGTGTCTTTCCAGCTCCACCTGAGTTGTCTTAATCACCTACACACCTTTGCTGGGCAGGTGTGTGAGCCACAGGAATCCTTGTATCTTTATCTCTGAGCCTGTCTCCATGGAGCATCTGCCTGTACTGAGTAAAGATAAGTCAGGGATGGGGGGGCAAGCAATAACATGTTGGAGGCCGGGCATCTGTCTGTACCTGCAGGTGTGTGCGTGTGCAAACGCATGTGTTTAGGTGATCCTAGAGCTGAGCTCTGGGAGGGTGCTGTAAAGTCTCTCTCACTCCAGTCAGAATCCCCACTGAGCCCCAGACCATTCCCACTTACGATCAGCATTTCCTGGGAAGATGACTTGGCTCTATTTCTGGTGTTTGTCTATTTCTATTTGGGGGAAAGCCGGCCCCACCGGTTACTCCTCCCTTTCCTTCTCTACCACCACCCACTACCTGTCCTTTCTCTCCACCGATTGCAGGGCCTGGCTGGCTGCTTCCTCTCGGGTGGGAGGGCCGGGCACGGCACAGACTGACTCTGAAGCGGCCTCGGAACAAAAGGACCACTCCCCCTATGCTCTGGCAGCCTCTTTTGGACAATGCATTTTACACATCAGGCCCAGGACCTGACCCTCCAGGCCTTTTTTTCCCTACCAGTTATTCCTGCTGCTCTCCACCGTGCATGGCCCAGGGAGAAAAGCATGGCTTGCAAAGCAGCAAGAAATGGGGCCTGAAACCTGAGGGTCCCGACCAACCTCATAACTTCAGGCAAACAATGCTCTGTCTCTGCATCTCAGTGTTATCACCTATGGAACAGGGGTCCCCCCTCCCACCGTTTAAGGGCTGCTGTGAGGATGGGCGGCCATGACCCAGGATCTTAACAGGCACTCTCAGAGTGGTCGTGAACAGCACTGGAAGCTGCTGCACTGAACTTGAGGAACTGGTGCTCTAAACCCGAGGGTTAGGTGAGGTCGGCCGGAGCCTGCGTCATTTTCCCAGCAAGTTAACTGGATACCCTCCGGAGAAGGCAGGTATCAAAAAACCAGACCACTATCTTCTTTGTTGGAAAAAGTCATCTGTCATCTGCTTGGAACTCTGCCAGTACTCAAAGATGATCTCAGTGTCATCAAGCATATCAAGTTCGTTGCCCTTCATTATTCCTCTCTGAGAGTTCTACGAAGATTCCCAGAGAGCACGGTCCCACTCCTTTCCTACTCTGCCATGCAAATCGCTGAGCAAGGCAGCCTTCACAGGGATACTCCCTACTGATACACTACCCTCTGCTGGGTCCAGGGCATGCCTTTGGAGGGCTACTATGACTGTTCAATACCATTTACACCCAGACAAAGGACCCCTGCACCTACTATCTTTGGATTACAACCTCCACCCCACAGTTACTATGCCCTGTCATGGGAGTCATCTCAGCGGCTGTGGTTTTTCTAAAGACACCAGGGAGCGCACCTATAAATCTCCAGTGGTCATGTCTCGCCCAGAGCCCTCCTAAGTAGGCATTCAGCAACATCCCTGATTAAAGTATTAAAAGTCTCAGCTTGTATTATCATTTGCCTAGCGCTTTGCAGGGGTCCAAGAAGGTACTCAGAGTTCTGCATGCTGTTTTCATGGAAAGTTATAGTCTCTTAAAGTTACCACATGAGCACTAACTATCAATTTCTGGGGGCCCCAAGGGGCTGAGGGAACACAGAGCAATGAGTGTTGGGATGGGACATGAGTGCAGATGAAGGAGGCGAGATGGCTTCTCCTCGGAACCCTGCAAGACATCCCTGCTTTACTCATCTCCAAGCACCCAGAGAACCCCAGATTCCCACTCCGCTCCTCACAGTGTAGGACGGGGAAGCTTGGCACACTGACAGGGGAACTGCTTTTCCCGGTTAAGTTCAAAGAGTGGATATTTTTAAACAGCTGTTTCTGGTATTTTAGAACGAATCTGATATGTTTACCCACTGATTGAAATTGGTGATTAAATTTTTCTCACCAGAGGGTTCCTGACTTTCCCAGGATCTGGGCTCTGGCCTCACTCAGCCGCACTTCTTTCTGTTTCCCATGCTGACTAAAAAGTCTTGCCTAGGTTCCAGCACAAGCTCATTTACTTCTTTTCTCCATATTGTTATGATTGTAAGAGCAATACATGAAATTTAGAAAATAATGAAAGTTTAAAACATACACACAAACTATCTGTTACCATTCATCATAAGAATATATACCTATTATAATGTGCAAAGTTTTGAATCTTGGTTTTTAGTAACATGGCCTCATATATATTTTCTCATGACATTAATCTTCAAAGGTCTTTTACGTTCTTATTCTATTTGTATTTTTAATCACAAAATATATATACTTATAAAAGATTGAACAAGTGTAGAAAGATAAAGCATCTAAGTGCCCATCAGTCACCATCCTGTGTGGACCCCTTCCCTGTGGAGGATCACTTGGGGCAGCTTGGACACTATCCTTCCAGACCTCTTTCTGCGTGTGTATATCCACATAGACTCACAAATAAATAAGTCAATTAGATATATGTGGCATACTGCTGTTTCACAAAACAAAATCCTGCTCTGCACTTAGCTGCCTGTATGGGGAACTGCTCAGTCAGGGAAACACCACTATGATCACCATTCCCAGCTCTTCCCTGGGTCTGTGGACTGGGGTCAACTGGAGCCTTCAAATGTGGTGCTGAAATGCCAGGGCCATTGATAGCATAAATCCAGGCACTGGTGAGTGGCCTACTACGTGCTGGGTTAAATGCTTCACTCATCTCATTTAATCCTCCCAACAGCCCTGTGAGGAGGGTACTGCTCTCCCCATTTCACAGATGAGGGTCTAAGTAAGGGGCAGCACTGCAACTGTATCAACCGCACTCTTCACTGGCCTGGCACTACCTCTTCATTCGCTCATTTCCTCACCATTCTGCAGGTCTGTAACACGGCAGGCCCCAGGAACACCAGTGCAGACCTGTTCATTCTGTACAGAGGAGGGGAAATTTGGCACCCCCCATCACCCAGGTCAGATGTCCAAAACCCAGGCCTGTTCACTGGGAAGACGAGTCAGAGACAGAGAAATATGTAATGCTCCAGGCCAAGCCTGCCAACCTGCCACTTCAGTGGATAAACCTCACAAGCAAGGGCATAATGGACCCTGAGTCAGCAGCTCTGGGTAAGAAGCGACAAATTAACACTTTTTCTTTTTTTTAATAAAACTTTCACTTAGATTCTTGGTAAAGCTTTTGGGAGAACTGTCATCTTAGAGAAGTACTTAGAAATAAAAAAATTTCCACTGAAGGGAGCAGCTTTAATTTAAAATCAATTGTGAGAAGTGAAGGTCATCAACGGTAATGGTGGCTATAAAATGTAAATTGGTGGTGCAGTTCCTCCCAACGCATGTTAAAAGGTTCTGAAAGCTCAGCTTCTGAGGCCTCAGTAGACTGAAACTCCAGTGCTGGCTGCCCCCCAGGGGGATCGTGAAAGTGAGCCCAGGAAGCACGAGAAACCTGCAGACTCCGCCCCCAGAGGAAAAGTGGACCAAGCAAGAGCTTACGTACCCTTGTCTGTGAGATTTTTTCGAATGACTTGAATAGTAAGAATATCCAGAATACGTGGATTCGGTATCCATAGCAATGGAGGGCTCGCTCTCGCTGCAGGAGCAGGTACTGTTTCTCCTTAGAGGTAGAGAGAATTTCAACTACTGGACTCCTCAGACCGCAAAGGGCCTGGGAATCAAGGAGTCACTCTTCGACTGGAACAAATTCTGGGAAAATGAGAAAAACAAACAAACAAAAAAGATATCAACCTTCAAAGCCAACCTCAAGGAAGTTAAATTGGAAGATAAATGACAGCGGCAACCTCCACTCTGGGATCTCTGTTATGGAATACATGAGCAAGGGTGAGGCTCCAGGGTGTTAAATGCTCCGCTCAGGTGTCTGGGAGGGGGACAGGTGGGTGGAGGCAAGCCATACCCCACCGCAGCAGCAGTAAACCGGAAGTGGGAGAGACCTGGCCCTGGGCCATCTCCCGGACACAGCCTGGTCAGCCGGGCTTCCAGGCCTGAGACACCATGTCCAGCCCCCACTGTCAGTGTGGCGGTTACAAAACAACACCCAGGGAAGCAGCCTGTAAGCCATTTGCTCACAGTTTCCGAAAGCCAATGGAAAAAAAAAAGTTCTCAATTCTTTAATCCAGGAATGCAAACTTCTAGAATTTCTCTTTTTAAAAGAAAAACTATTATTAGCACATATTATTGCCTATAATAGTGAAAAGCTAGAAACACTCTCAATGCTCCCCAAAAAGGGAAACATGATTCATTCACCCAAAGAAATATCATTGTTGTTGATGTTTAGTCGCTAAGTCATATCCGACTCTTCTGTGACTCCATGGACTATAGCCCCTCCAGGATCCTCTGTCCATNCAAGACTGCTTGTGTAAGGACGAGGATGAGGAAACATCAGAAAATGAAAGCAGGTCGTTTGTTTGTTGCAGGCTCCTGGGTCTTTTGCCACACTTTCATTAGACACTGCTATGCAATAAAAATAAATTGGAAACATTTCCAAGTACATTCCTGAGCCCCATATGTTAAAAACCTTTACTTCAAGACCAAAAGGAGCTCTACACCCCTCATCCCAGAGCTGGTCTCCAACCCTCAGGGCTCCTTCTTCCAGTGACCCTCGTGAGTTGACACTGCAGTGAGATAAGTGTGAGGAAAAAACAAAGAGGCTGCAAATACCATCACTACCCTCAGCTGGGGCTTCCCTGGTGGCTCAGCTGGTAAAGAATCTGCCTGCAATGCGGGAGACCTGGGTTTGACCCCTGGGTTGGGAAGATTCCCAGGAGGAGGGCATGGCAACCCACTCCAGTATTCTTGCCTGGAGATTCCCCATGGACAGAGGAGCCTGGTGGGCTACAGTCCATGGGGTCACAAAGAGTCAGACATGACTGAAGTGACTTAGCATGCACAGAGAAACCCACATCTGTAAAATGTGAATAAAAGGGCTCACGTGAGAAACGAACAAGCTTCAACTGTGATCGCACCCAGAACCACTCCGATGTGCCAGATAAAGGGCAGCTGCGGTTCTCGGGACTCCTGTGACAGTCCTCAACCCGGCGGCTCTCCGTGTCTCGCTCAGGAAGAGAAAGGCTGGGAAGGAGCAGGCCAGAGCGAGCACCTGTGTTCACCTGCCCACCGAGGCTCACCTGCAGCCTGACAGCACTAGGTCCACCCAGGTACGCTTACTAACCCCTTGGAATCTCTCAGGCTCCTCATCCATAAAGTGAAAATAAAGTGGCCTATTTTGTGAGATGACTGTAAAGAATCAGTGTGGGGGGAAAAAACTCACCGTGGGCATTTTTAAAATACTTTTGCTCTTGGACCTACCCTTACTTTTGCAGAAGACTTCAAGAATCAGCTCACCCTTTTTTTCTCCCTACTCTGCCTCTCAGCAGATTCAGTAACAATTTCGATGAGCTTTCAGCACCTCAGACTCTCACTTCCTTTCTGCTTCCTTGTTGCTTGTTCTGCTCCATACCTGCCAGACATCAGCCTTAAAAGGTGAGCCAAAATCTCCAGGCCTGCCCTTGAATAAGCCTCTTTCCCCGAAGGCCTTTCACCCAGCTCTCTGCTAACCTGCAGGTTCTCATACCAGGCTGCTTGGCCCAGAAACCTGACTGCCATCTCCTATATTCTGAACTGACCATCCACAATGTCTATGCTTTTTTTTTTTGCCCTTCAACCCAGAACTCTTGAGTCTTGTTTCCATGCCAGCTTCTAGCTATTTCCGGCTAAATGCTGCTGAGGTGTCTCAGAGGCAGGCACCCCAGGCTCCAAAGACCTAGGCTGATCCTATTCACATTTCCTGGCCATGACACAGTGTGACAGACGCTCCCCTCTGTGAATTTACCTCCCCTGGGTTAAAAAAAGAGAGAGAGAGAGAGACTTAATGCAGTCTCTTCCTAGGATTGTTGTAAGCACTGATTTACAATTTATTTTGGAAGCTCCCAAAATAAAGTCTCTGGCACATGCTAACCCAAGTTTTATTCCCCCTGTCCTTCTGCAAAAGGACATCATCCTTCATCCTCATTAAAACCTCCAGCCGTCCAGTAAAGCAACTCCGGGCATGTCCCGAAGAGGAACTCATGGGCTCCCAAGTGCCCTTAGGGGAAGGGCTTCACCTCCAGTCTACCAGCTGCCCTTGTCTGGTTTCTCTCCAGACAATACCTGCCTATACTTATCAAAGGGGTGATCTGTAGATCCTGCCATCCCCTCCCTCTTGTCACCCCAATTCTCCATCCTCGACACGCCACTGAAACAGCTCTAAGTTGGCCACCGACTGTTGCTGTTGTTCAGTCACTAAGTTGTGTCTGACTCTTTGTGACCCCATGGACTGTAGCATGCCAGGCTCCTCTGCCCTCCACTGTCTCCCTTTGAGTTTGCTCAAACTCACGTCCATTGAGTTGGTGATGCTATCCGTGATGCCACAGTTTGCCATGAGCCAGATCCAAAGGTCCCCTCCTTGTTCTCCTTCCCCCGACCTTCTTATGCCATGTATTCATTCATCCGCCTCCATGTTTAGTGGGGCCACGAGAGACCTACCAGGCGATGCTGGGGCACAGCAATGGCAGCAGTCCACGGCACATGGCTGTCCTCACGGAGCTCTCTGCTGCCTGTCCTCCTCCAAGGCGACAACGTTTATGCTACTACTACTCCCATGAGCCTTCCCCTCTCCCCCATCATCCCTTAAGTCTCAAAACTTGCCCATTATGGGACTTCCCTGCTGATCCAGTGGTTAAAACTCTGAGCCTCAATGCAGGGGGCTCAGGTTCGATACCTGGTCAAGGAACAAAGATCCCATTTGCTACAGGGCACAGCCGAAAAAGAAAAAACTCTCTCCCATTATTCTCCTCCACCTATGGATTTACTCTAGGATAAGCCCCTGGGATACACTGAACATTAGAGGTACCCAACAGATACTTACTGAAAGGATAAATCCCCAGGGCACATTCCCTACTTGTTTTCCAGGTGGTGTAGTAGAAAAGAGCCGCCTGCCGACGCAGGAGACTCGGGTTCCATCCCTGGGCCGGGAAGAATCTCTGGAGTAGGAAATGGCAACCCACTCTAGTATTCTTGCCTGGAAAGAGAAGCCTGGTAGGGTATAGCTTATGGGGTCACAAAGAGTTGGACACAACTCAGCAACTGAGCACACACACACACTCACATTTCCTACTTAGACCCCTCTTGCTCCACTTGGGATTATCATCACCCCCAAGATGCTCTCCAGTGCTCCAGCCTACTCTTTTCAATTTCCTTCACCAGAGTTGTACAGTCTCCCTACTGGCCCTACAGAGCCAACCCGGCACCATTTTCATAACTTCCTTTCCCTCTCATCCCCCTCTGTCCCCTGGGATCCACCCTTCACTCTTCTGGTTCTCAGCCTCCCGCTTCCTCCAGGCTCTGGGGGCACAGGGCTAAACTATTACAAAGCCTGCAGGTTTCCTCACAGAATCCAGGCTCTACAGAACTCAGGCCCCTTCTCCATCACAGTTTCTATCAGGGCTATCAATTTTTTTCAAGATCTCAGTGAGGATTAAGAAGCAGCAGCCAAAGGCAAACTGACAAAATCCAGAGTGAACTCATTTCAAAAGCCAACATAAGAGCTTCGGTATGGTTAACAGAAAAACACATCCTGAAGCTTATCTTTGCAGCAATGCATTTAGAAGATAGTTCCCTTGTATGCACAAGAAATTAGCAGACCTCAGATAAGGTCAGAGGGGGATGCCTTATCGGGAAGATAAAGTAATGAAAAGGGATCGAGTTCCCTGGGTAATAAACCAATAGGCTGTGCAGTAGCCTGAATGGGATAGGGTAATAAAAAGGTGTAAATGTGGATCCTTGGAATGCAGAACTGTGCCTACATCATGCTGACCCCTGACAAGACCCAGACTCTGGCTGGCGCTGCCTGGGCAGCAGCCAGAGCGATCTCTCAGGTCACAGTGTGGATGTTGTTTCCCTGCTTGAAACCGTTCCACGGCATTCTGCTACGCTTCGAATAAAACACAAAACCTTTCACTTGGTCAGCCAGGCCCTGCCCATATCTCCTTCTTGGCCTTCCTTCTCTTTCTAAGGTCCTCTAAGGCAGCAGTCCCCAACCTTTTTGGCTTCAGGGACTGGTTTCATGGAAGACAAATTTTCCATGGAACTGGGGGCAGGGCTGCTTGTGGGATGGTTCAAGAGCATGACGTCTATGGTGCACATTATTGCTATTACTATTTCACATTATACTCTATTACTATCACATCAGTTCCAACTCAAGTCATCAGGCATTAGATCCCAGAGGTCAGGGACCCCTGCTCTAAGGCACCCTGCCTTTCTGCAGCCTCAGTGTATACACTCTACTGACTCTTTACCCACCTCATTCCACCCAGTTCCTACCCATCCCTCTCAAATGCAATACAGCTTCTTTCAAGAAGCCTTTCCTGATCCTCCAGTCTCAACTCCCTGTACTTCTTGTCATCCTGGTTTTCAGTTACACAGGGACTGGCTCCTGGAGAGACAGACAGGAAGCTCCACAAGGGCGGGGCCTCTTTCGGGAGTGTCTCTTCAATCCCTGGAGCACCCCAAGCTCTCAGTAACGCACCCTGAGAGAAGGAAGGGTTCTGGTGGCAGATATCAAGATGTGGAGGCCATAGACTCATGCAGAAGAAACCTTAGAGCTCATCTATTTTAAATCCTCAATTTTACCAGAGAGGGAAAAGATACAGAGATTAGACTCCACAGTGACAGCTGAACCACGAGAGTGGAGGTGCCCTGCTGCTCACACAAGTCTCTCTCACCAGCAAAGGTTATATTCCAGATACACTGAGTAAGAATCAGCATTAGTTCTCTGCCTCCCCCTCCTGTCACATATCCCTTCTGGGAACTGGAGGCTAACAACAGGATAGGGCTCAGCACTCATCAAGTCACATCTCAGGGGGGCAGGAGGGCAGCATTGTAAATCTGGAATTCCCCTGCAACAGCAGCAGAGAATCTTCTTCGCCACCCTTTGTTAAAAGCAAAATGGGGATCAGTGGCTTTGAAGTGTGTGTGTGTGTGTTCAGCCAATCAGTCATGTCTGACTCTTTGCAACTACATGGACTGTAGCTTGCCAGGCTCCTCTGTCCATGGCAAGAATATTGGAGTGGGTTTGCCATCTCCTACTCCGTGGGATCTTCCTGACCCAGGCATAGAACCTGAGTCTCTCACGTCTCCTACATGGGCAGACTCAGGAGAAACCGAATCTGAGTCCATCTTCTGCATGGGATTCCTTATCTGCCCCTAAAGCCATGTTCACTTACATAAAATATACGTGACTCCTACTTAAAAGGAAAACACAGTGTTCAGAAAATCATAAGAGGGAAATAATATGCTATGGTAATGACAGTGGTAAATATAAGCTAACCTTCTCAGAAAGGGAAATCATAAAAACATCAACAGCTCTGCCTAGAGCTATGAAGTAATTAAGTGAACTTGGGTTTGGACGGTTACCTTGCAAGGGGTACAAAGACACATGCTGAATTTAAAGAGCCATTCCCCTCCTTCTGCACTGGATGTATTTCCAAGGGAAAGAGGTTTCTGCTGCAACTGTGTTTATATATACTGTGTGCATTACTTTGACTATTTTGTTTTTATCATATACAGAATTCTAAGGGATTTATGGCATTTATAATTTTTATTGTTTTCAAGCTAACATTTTTCTCAAGGTACCCATTTTTAATTACTCAAGAGGAAAAGGGTAATTTAGATATTTTGTTTAGAGTCAACTTTTCTTTTACAGAGGATAAGCCATGAGCACACGTTCTGCAGTTAGATCGTTACTGCTCAAATCCTGGCTCTGTTCCTTATCAGCTATGTGACCTCAGATTAAGTTACTTAACCTTTCTGTGCCTGTTTCCCTAATTATAACAACAGAATTATATTTTGCTTACTTTATAGGCTCAAGGTGGGTTGAATGAGATCATTCGTAATCTTTCAGACTAGTGCCTGGTACAGGATAGGTATTCAGCTCAGTTCAGTTGCTCAGTCGTGTCCGACTCTTTGCGACCCCGTGGACTGCAGCATGCCAGGCCTCCCTGTCCATCACCAACTCCTAAACTCATGTGCATCGAGTCGGTGATGCCATCCAGCCATCTCATCCTCTGTCATCCCCTTCTCCTCCTGCCCCCAATCCCTCCCAGTATCAGGGTCTTTTCCAATGAGTCAACTCTTTGATAGGTATCACTACTTAGTAAATCTAAATTCCTTCCACTGGAAGGAAAACTTTTAGAAGGCACATGACTTATGTATCATTTTCATTAAACGTATGTGTATGTTTTTGGTCCACTTGAGTCCACCTTTAGTGTTACTGCTGTCGTGTCCAACCCTGCAACCTCATGGACAGTCACCCACCAGGCTCCTTTGTCCGTGGGAATTCTCCAGGCAAGAATACTGGAGTGGGTTGCCATTCCCTTCTCCATGAAATTTTCCCAACTCAGGGATCGAACTCAGGTCTCCTGTACTGCAGGCAGATTCTTTACCATCTGAGCTGTCTACCTTAATGGATACCATTAGCTATAGTTAACTAATTTATTGATTTCCATTCTGTTCCTTGCAGGTCTTCTTTTACTGTTCCCAGGTTGGAAGTGAATATCAGAGAAAACTGTGTGTTTTATCAGGTTTATCTGGAGGAACTCACAGTTGTAAGGGAGGGTAGGAAGAAGTATTTTACTGAACTTGTGGTCTATAAACCATAACACATCATCCAGGTCACCGATGTGGGAATCACAGGGATGGTGTATTTGCAACAAATCCAGTGATTCTTTACCAGGGCTCTTACAAAAAAGTGATTCTGGGCCACTGTTCACAAGGAAAGAAAATGTCAACCTCACTGTACCTGTCTTGCCAATGATTTCAACTCACCTTCTTCAAATAATTGCTCTTGGCTCCAGTCATCAATTACCTCTGAAACACTCCCAGTAGCTGGGTATAAATTTCTGCAGAGCTGTGAATGGTTAACATGTCTGGAATTCTTATGATGTACATTTGTTTTCAAGTGACCCCCTTGTCCCCTGCCAGATTTTTAAGCTTCAGAAAAATACATTTCATAAGTATTTACTACCTTCTCTGTAAATCCAGTGGTGCCAGGTCCAATGACTGCTGCCCAATAAGTGGGATTCAGAAGGGAATGGATTCAGTGGGATGGAAATACACTGCGGAAGAACACACACGTACCTTTTCATCAGGCTTCAGGTGAGCCCAAATCCACAACCAGAAACATGGGCCAGCCCCATATCCACCTAATCCTGTTGGGTCCACCTTCTGGAAAATGGCATAGAACGAGACTCTAATCATATACCCATATCCAGCTAAGTTTCCTAACCACAGCTAGTTCACTTTATAGAGAGAAGACGGCCATAAAGAATCTAATGGCTCAAAGTTAGTCGAGTGCCTCTGATGTGTTAAGAACTGCTTTCAGTCATTTGCATATTATATTTCACTTAATCCTCAGAACAAGACTTATATGGGAGAAAAAAACATTAATTTTCTGTTACAGTTAAGAAAACCAGTCACACACCGGGTAAATGCTGGAGCATGGCCTTGAACTCTTGAAAGTCTAACTCCAGAACCTGCTCTTAACTATAGAAACCATACAGCAATGTAGCAACTATCAGAATTGCTTATTTTCAGAGCGGAGGGTAGGCAACAATCATAAACTGTCCCAAACCACACATAACCTACAAAGATTTCTGCCATTTCAACTCCTATTCACAGGTTCAGTGTCCTAAGCACTGTGGAAGGTACAGGAAAAATGAAATGAATCTGAAATAGTTCTAACTTCTGCGCCACTCAGAGCCCAAAGGTGGAAACTGCCTTTTCAAAAACAATCTGATAGGCGCCTGTGCAAACCAACTCCTCCTGAGGTCTGGAGTCACAACCGGGGTGTGTGTGTGTGTATTGGGGGATGGAGAGTACCTTCCTCATTCAACACTTGTTCAATCTCCAATGGGACCAGGGTGACAAGGCATTGTGGCCTGGTCAGAACACTTCACTTTACGGTCTCATCCTTTCGCTCAAATACACAAGGCAATAAAACATGTACTGCCTGGCAAGCCATCCTTACAAATATGCCATTCTTAAAATTCTCCCATTTTACTTACAAATTAAGTTGCAGCCAAGTAACACTGCCAACACTGTAACAGTGAAAATTTCACACTAGCTGTTTCACTAATTATATTGAGAGTCACCAAAGTCTGGGAATGCTAAAAGCTCATGGGGTAGGTGAAGAGTGTTATTTCTTTGAACTGGAGAATAAACAGTTTCCTCCCACAAATCAAAGCCCCAACTATATCACATTGATTTAATTCAACCCTAAAAACTCTAATTAGTGGTTTCATAAAATGACTAATTACATCTCCCTGGATTCAGACAGTTTCTGCCATCTCACTTAAAGAGCCTAGGAGCTGTGTAATCAAACAACCCACCCACTGGAAGGAGAATGCTAATTAGCATTGTTGATTGGTGGCACAAGTTATAATATTTTTCCAGCAACCTTGTAAAATTTATAAACACATCAGTGAAAACGCCAGATTCTTTACAGCTTGCTAGCTTTTGGAATAAGTGTCTAAAAATACATGCATTTCCAACCACAGCCCCCTCAAAGGGGTTTAACAAAATGCACGTGTCAGCTACACAATCATCATCATAAAGCGCTCTAACGTCTCTCTTCACGAGCAGCTAAACGAGCTCACAACACCTTCTCGGGTGGGCCTTTTACCTGGTTTGAAGCTGTGAAAACTGAGCCACGGATTTCTCGGCTCCAAGTCTCACCAGCTCATCTCCCGGCCGCCAGGCCGCGGCTCCGCCCCACTCCTGCCTCCGCCACGGACGCGTTTAAATTTTCATAAAGCTTCACACTTCTCTGGACGCGTTTGCTCGGGGCAGTTCAAAGCCTGTAGGAGGAAATGAGGTCCTGCCCATGGCGAAGGCTGCCCCGGTACGGTGAGATCGCCTCCAACCGGGACGCCTCGGGCAGAGACTCGCCGGACACCTCCTGCTCCACCCCGGCGTTTTTGAAAGTAAACTCCTACCTGCCTGTTGCGCTCTCTGAAGCGCAACCGGACTCGCGCCCCNGTAAAGAATCCGTCTGCAATGCGGGGGATCTGGGTTCGATCCCTGGATTGGGAAGGTCCCCTGGAGGAGGGCATGGCAACCCACTCCAGTATTCTTGCCTGGAGAATCCCCATGGATAGAGGAACCTGGCGGGCTACAGTCCATGGAGTCGCAGAAAGTCGGACTGAACAACTAAGCACAGCACTTGCTCAAGCTCACACCCTCATGCACACACAGACTCACAATCATACACAAAAACTCAAGTCCATTTGTGCACACTGGAGCCCCAACACACATATATTTTCATAGCAGCCTGGGGACTAAACCGCCCCCCCTCCACACACATATGTATACTTAAATACACATAGTCCAAGAATTAGCCCACAAATATCCATATATGCATACATCTCAAACAACATACACACTCACACTTAAACTCACACACAGCCCAGGAAGTAGCCATATACACCCAGCCCCCCCTATGGGTCCCTGAAGCTAACTCTACCCCTCCTCCTCCGTTTAACAGAGTGACGACTGTCCCCCAACCCCAGTCTCCTAGAAACTACTAGAAGAGCACACCTCTGAAGGCAGGCAGCCCCAGGTTCCAGTCCTGATTCAACCAGGTCTATTTCTGTCTAAGTCTTTGTTTCCCTGTCTGGAAAGTAGAGAAGATGGTAAAGCCAGCCTTGCGGGATAGTGGTGAGGATTATGAAAAGTGGCTGGTCCCTGGAGGCACTACACAGTTGCCAACTACTCAGAGGAGCATTTACACTCTTCTTAGTTGTCTGGTGTGGATGGACAGGGTCAGGGATCCATGTGGAGAGTCCAGAATCTGGTTGGGACCCACAGCAGTTTCCATAGCAGTGTTCACCAGTAGAGGTGGTGTCTAATGAAGCAGCATGGGGAGTTGGGTGGTGCAACACACCCGTGCTGGACTAGCCTTAGTTGTGGAACTTCAGCCTCTAAAGCCCTCACTCTCCCCTCGCCACCTCTTCCCCATCCTCCCCAACCCCCTTTCTCTCTCCTATATATATTTCTTGAGGACATAATATGTCCCATGTAGGTGATCTTCGCACAGCCTCACCAGCCCACCAGCCCTAATGTTCACTCTAAGGGGTGTAAGGCGTCAACCACCACCCCCACCAACCTCCTACCTGTCTCCCCAGCTTCCTAGGGGTAAAGCCTGTTGTCTCTCCACCTGAATTAGTGCTCAGGGGCAGAAATGTAGAGCTTTGTAAAAACATGTCTCTTTCATCTTTAAAATGTAGACCCTTCAAAGTTGCAACAGCCCAGGGATCTCCAATTCCAGTTATGATACACCTGAATAGCTCCAATGTGAGCTACAGATCCTCAGTGGGTTCCCATGAGAAGCGATTTTAATTCACATAGGTGTATTATGTCTAGCTACCTTACCATGTGGATGCTTTTGTTGCAAAGAGGGGTAGTACAAAATAAACCCTTTTTAAAGATAAATTCACCTACAAATGCCATCTACTACTTGTTTTTATCTAACAATCCAAGTATTCGAGTTGAAAAAATTCTCAGGAACTGAATTTCCTGTGTAACCTAGCTCCCATTATCTGTTACAAAGTGGGTCAGCCATATCCTAGGGTCTGGTTAGCAGGCTTATTCAGCTCTTGCCTAGACTCGAGTGCTCCAGCTTAGCCTTAATCATTAAGAAAAAAAAAAAGGTAATACTGGGGACTCAGTCTGCCATTTCTTGGTCTTATTATTTACACCAAACTTATTTGGGGAATTGGGGTACTATGTACTGAGTGCTCTCAAAACAATAGTGTGACTGTAATTCCACAATCATGCATGTGTATCTCCATTCCTGCTCACTCTTGCAAACCCTAGAATGCTACCCAAGAAAGTTTTTCCTGTCTACCAATGCTATCTCTTACATAAAGCCTTCTCCAGTTCTCCCAACCAGAAAATATTTTCTTTCCCTCATTTGAATTCTCTGGATTTTTATGTTCACCTTCTACCTTGTATTGGTTATTTTATCTCACTCCTCAATAATGTGTAAATGCTGTCTTTATCTCTTTCCTATCAGATATTTGCTCATAGTAGTCATTTTGAAAAATACTTAGCAAATGAATGAACAACTATAAAATACAACTTGCCCAGGGAAATTAATAATCTAATCAGAGAATAGTCTAATTGGAAAGTTATGACATGTGCACATAAAGATTGTTGTTGAGTCACCAAGTTTTGTCTGACTCTTTTGTGACCTCATGGGCTGCAGTCTGCCAGACTCCTCTGTCCATTGAATTTCCCAGGCAAGAATACTGGAGTGGGTAACCCTTTCCTTCTCCAGGGCATCTTCCTCACCAAAGGATGGAACCTGAGTCTCCTGCATTAGCAGGCAGATTCTTTACCGCTGAGCCACATGAGAAGCCTGAACATAAAGATAATTAACAACAAAAGAATATGTAAAATGCACTATTGGAACACTTTTTAAGAAGTCACTTATTCAGCCTCAAGAATTCTGAATATACTTGAAAAACAGGAGTTAAGTAAGAAAGGCTTGTGATCAACCAAGTAGATTGCATAAAGTTATGCTTTAAAACAGAATGACTTTATACATAAGATTTTCTCTTGTTCTTACTTAGACACTGTTTATGTGTGGTTCACAAATATTTCTAATAAACTTCATTGTCTGATTCCTAAGCCCACCGTAGTAGAAACACATTAAAAGAGAACAGGAGGTGACCTCAGGAGACCCCAGGAACTGTAAAAGGGGAGGGTCATTGCAAAGATTGTTTAACTCCATAACTCACACTCTCCTTTCACTGGTTTCTCCTCTTGATACATTACCACAGCATAGAATACTGATGACCCTGAGTCATAAAAGTTAGATGTATATTCTATAGATAGTACTCTATTGAAGAAGACAGGGAAGATGCTGAAAAAAATTAGATTTCCATCCAGAATGAGAAGTTTAAAAGGGCTGATTCTTTTTTTTTTGGTTGCACTGGGTTTTCATCGCTGTCTGCAGGCTTTCTCTAGTTGCGGCAAGTAGGAACTACTCTTCGTTGTGGTGTACCACTTTCTCGTTGCGGTGGCTTCTCTTATTGCAGAGCACAGGCACTAGGCTCTTGAGCTTCAGTAGTTGCTGCACCCAGGCTCAGTAGCTGTGGTGCACGGGCTTAGTTGCTCTAAGGCATGTGGAATCCTCCCAGACCAGGCATCAAACCCCTGTTCTCTGCATTGGCAGGTGGACTCCTATCCCCTGCACCACCAGGAAAGTCGAAAATACTGATTCTTTAAAAGTCCTTTTTATGTAAAATACAGAGATGTACACATAAAAATATGTACACACATTCAGAAAACTAAGATCATGGCACCTGGTCCCATCACTTCATGGCAAATAGATGGGGAAACAATGGAAACGGTGACAGACTTTATTTTTTGGGCTCCAAAATCACTGCAGATAGTGACTGCAGCCGTGAAATTAAAAGATACTTGCTCCTTGGAAGAAAAGCTATGACCAACCTAGACAGCATATTTAAAAGCAGATACATTACTTTGCCAACAAAGGTCCCTCTAGTCAAGGCTATGGTTTTTCCATTAGTCATGTATGGATGTGAGAGTTTGACTGTAAAGAAAGCTGAGTGCCAAAGAACTGATGCTTTTGAACTGTGTTATTGGAGAAGACTCTTGAGAGTCCCTCGGACTGCAAAGAGTCCAACTAGTCCAACCTAAAGGAAATCAGTCCTGTATATTCATTGGAAGGACTGATGCTGAAGCTGAAACTCCAATCCTTTAGCCACCTGATGCGGAGAACTGACTTATTGGAAAAGGCCCTGATGCTGGGAAAGATTGAAGGTGGGAGGAGAAGGGGACGACAGAGGATGAGATGGTTGGATGGCATCACTGACTTGATGGACATGAGTTTGAGTAAGCTCTGGGAGTTGGTGATAGACGGGGAAGCCTGGCGTGCTGCAGTCCATGGGGTCGCAAAGAGTCAAACACAACTGAGTGACTGAACTGAACTGAATGTCAGTGATGAGGTGTTAAAATAAGGGATATTAAAAGACTTCCCTGGTGGTCCAGTGGTTAAGACTCCTCACTGCCAATGCAGGTGGTGTGGGTTTGATCCCTGGTCACGGAACTAAGATCCCACATGCTGCAGCCAAAAACCATGGATTATTGGTGCCCACGAGGAGAGTCTGAATGGTCAGGGTCAAATTGTCCGTGAGGTCAAGGAAAGAAAAAAATGGAAAAGAGGGAAGAAAGAAGTAGAATGAGCATAAGTGGAGGACAGTGGCTGCAACAGTGATTGGTTTATCTCAGACGCTTGCTTAATAAATCTAATTTGAATAAATGAGTAAATAGTATTTCTGTTTGGAGTCTGGGCAGGGGTGTGGAGATACAGTCAAGGGCATGAGCAGAGCAGTTAAGCTTAAGATAAGGGCTTGTGCTGAGACATGGAGGATTCAACACTGAGTGACTAGGATTAGAAGTTTGAGAACTTCAAATCCAACTCTAGTGTCTGAACTTTTAAAAACAGGCTAGTAACATAATAAAGTATTCATCCATCCATCCATTCATTCAAAAACACATACTTAATACCTTCTAGAGGCAGGCAATGTATGAGCTACTGGGGATACAAGGGTAGATAATGTATCTTTGATCTGTGATTTAACGATTTAGTCAACAAATCTTCATTGAGCTCTTACTTTGTGCCAGTCACTATTCTAGGCTCTGGGGATACATCAAAATAGACCAAAGCTTCTGCCCTGATGGAGTTTATATTCTAGAGTTGGGAGATGGACAAACAAGCAGCACATATATCATGTCAGATGGTTTAGCAAGGGCTCAGGAGAGAGCAAAGTTGGATGAGGCATGGGGGTGGGGGCGCCGTGCGCCTCTCTGTCCTGGAGGATCTTGGACTGCTGGGCGAGACTGCAGCTTCAGCTGAGGAAGAGGAGAGTGCTGGGACCAGGACCCGAGCAGCCTGCAGAAGCCGCTGCGTTGCTTCACCCAGCCACGACCCTGGGAGCGGACTTTGAAGGATGAGTATCTGACAGATAAGAGGGAGGAAGCATTCTGGGCACAGGCACAGAAGTGTGACAGAGTGTATCCAGGAAGCCGAGTCTGGTGGGGGTGCATAGACTGATGCGCCGAAGCAGAGTGGGGGCAGGGTGGCCCAGGAGGCCAGCTGGGAGCTGCAGGTCTGGAGGGATGAGGCAATGAAATGCCGCTGGTGTCAGGAAGGACAGGAAGGAAGCATTGAAGCGGCAGAGCTCCTCAGAGGACTGTGGGCAATTTGCCCTGGGGAGAGCAGAAGGGAGGAAGCGGGACTGGGATGGGTGGAGGGGGGTGGCACGACCTGGAAAAGAGAGGCAGAGTGCAGAGCTCTCAGGGCTTTATATGGGGCTTAAAACTGTGGATTTTATCTAGGAGGCAATAGGGAGCCATTGGTTGAAAGTCTTCACAGGGACGAATAAGATGAGTTGACTTCATGGTTTGGAGAGTGGCTTCCTGGGGAAAAAGTAAAGGCAGAGAGACCCTTCAGGAGAGACAAAGGAAACCTGATGTGACAATTGGGCCTGAGTTATTGCAGCCTTTGTAGGCATGTATCAATCATAAATGGGGAACAGAGCGGAAGAAGTTCCAGGAGAAAAACAAGTTCAGTCTCAGGTATGTTGAGGGCAAGTGCCTTTGGGAGTGCAGGTACTAACAATATTAGGTCACCTTATGAAGCATTTATTAAGTACCAACCCTGTGCTGAGTATTTTACAGGTTTTGATCCATCCTTCACTTCGACCCGTGTTTTAGGGATTATATCATCTGCGTTTTACAGAGAAGGAAGCTCAGGCATAGAAAGGGTGGCAGGACATCATGAAGCCGCCGACAGGTGGGGCCAGGCTTTGACCTCAGATGGGCTGACCACAGACTCCCCACCTTTAATCCGTCAGCGGGGCCATGTCTTGGCAGTGTGCGTTCACAACTCTGGAGGAGGTCAGCTACTGACAATGAATATGGCTTTCAGAGATTACACGTGGTTGACAGCACAGTAGAGAAAACAGCAAGAGGTGGGTAGAAGCAGGCAGAATGTGTGAGGCAGCGAGATATGACAGGGACGTGTGCAGGTGAGGGGTCATTGCTGTCTCGTTTCAACATAGAAAACCCTGAGGCTTGTTTATAGACCAGGGAGAAGAAATCTTAAATAAGGGAGGGGTAACTTAGGAGATGGGTGGAAGGACCAGCTTTGGAAAAACGCAGACAGAGGTGAGCCAGAGGTGAGCCAGAAGTGAGTGTGGAGGGTTCAAGGACATTTCGTAGGAAGCAAGAGGCTCTGACAGCCTGGGAGGCCAGGAGATGGAGTCGGGTCAGAGAGAGGTGTATCTGACAGCTTCCCAGGGGCCCTTGGAGCATCTGATAGCCACTGAGATGGAAATCACGGAAAACGTACATTCCCTACTTTGTGCAAACCATTTGGATGGACAAACGGACTCTAACGGCCTCTAAGGGATCCCAGACATTGTCTTCTCTACAGTCTCTTCCATATCTAAGAACTGTCATATTCAATGTGTTGTTTGAGGTGAGAGTGGGATGTCAAAATAGTCTAAATAGAGGCTTGAAAAAGGAGAGGAAATGGTGGGACTTTCTGTTAAATAGCTTTGGGGGGCTTGGGATTGTAGTCTGTGGACAAGAAAGGAAATGTGCTCTATATAAAGTGATCAGGCCCAGGGGGACCTAAAGGAGCAGCCAAGATCCCTGGGCCAAGCGCGCTAACACCCCAGTGGGGCCAGGTGTTGGCATTGACGCTGCTCTGCAGGCCTGGGGGTGGGCAGCCTGCTCCCAGGCCCAGTGGCTCTCATTGCCTGGAGGGCTGGGGGGCAGCGTGATGTCAGGTAGAACTCAGATTCTGGAAGCAGGATGCTGCCCAGGCTTCAGTCAGCCCCTCCTTTCCACCGGTTATCAGTGAAAAGGAGAGAAGCCAGGGGCAGAGAGCCCGATAAAGACACCAGTCCATGCACGTGACCTTGGGCCTTCTAAGCATTCCCAAGTCGATTCCACTCGCCGGGGCAGTGCAAAGGATCACACTCAAGGCCAACCGTGGACAGGGATGGGCTGGCTAATCGTGCCTTCTGGGGACTGGTAGTTTCTTCTGCATTTCTGTTTTTAATCTGGGGTGTCATCGTCAGTAATTCATTACCTATTTATGAGAAGCATTGAATAACACCTCACGTACTGCGTTAAGCTAATTACTTGGACTGACACCAGGTGGCATTGTTTCCTGAAGGTGAACCAGCCTCTGCTGCTGCTGGCCTGGGCTCACGCTCTCGGAGGAGACACAGGTGTGTAAGGAAGAGCCTCCCCGGCACTACCACCTCGGCTTCTGGCCCACAGCCGGATCCACTCCCTGCAAGCCAAGAACCATCTCCATGGTTGCCGCAGAAGAGGAGGGCCTCATCAAGTCATCAAAAGACAGCAACATTAATCCATCTTAGTGATCAGGGTTTGATCACTTTTTATTTTTTGCATTTCTGATGCTTTGACATCTGGGGGCCTTGCTGCTCCAGGAGAGCCTACCCGCCTCAGGGTTAGCTAATTCCTAGAGGTGGTTAATACAAGCAATGTTCCTCATAGGCAAAACAACCTATCCAGAGCTCGTACCCAGCCTCCTGCCTAATCCGGCTCTCACACTCAGGACCACTGTCCATCTGCCCTAATTACCCCAGGGTAGGGTACTGGAGAAGTAGAGACAGCCCCAGCATCCCAGATGCTGCTGAAATTATTCAAACTAGCCATCCTAAGCCTGCTTACCCTGCCTCACTTGTTCCTTTTCACAAGAAAATAAAGGCTCCTGCCCATGTGTTCCTCCCACTCTCCCTACCTCCTGACTGATCCTGGTGCTTCTCTATGTGACCATGCATGGTGTCGGGCACCCCTTCCTCTTGGAATTACCTTCTAAAGGCAATTGTCCCTTTATCTGTTGGCCTTTTTATACCTGAATAATAATAAAACCTACATTTTAAAGCAGGGTCTCTACTGTAACTGTGCTCATTTGCGAACCATATAAATGATCAGGCAGAGAGAAGGAATTAATGTTTATTGTGCTTTTTTATTGTGTGGTAGGCATTTTAATAGTCATTTAAGTCTATTATTTAATAGTATTTTCCTGGCAGTTCTATAAGTTAGATATTTTATAAAAACTCAAATAGTTTAAAGTGGCATTTCCAAGGTCACAGAGGCTAAATCCAGGCCTTCTGGTTCCCAGCCAGGCTTTCCCACTGCACTAGTCATGGATAATGAAGACAGATAGTTTCTTGCTGTTCCTTTATTCCTTCTTCCCTTGTCTGATTAATGATCACTGCACACCCCATCCTCTACCACTTTTCTTTCCTTCCACTTTTCCCTTTGAAGACAAGTCAAGTGTTAGTCCCTCAGTCGTGTCTGACTATTTGCAACCCCATGGATTATAGCCCACAAGGCTCCTCTGTCCATGGAATTCTCCAGGCAAGAATACTGGAATGGGCTGCCATTTCCTTCTCCGGCGGATCTTGCAATCCAGGGATCAGACCCAGGTCTCTCATACTGCAGGCAGATTCTTTACTGTCTGAGCCACCAGGGAAGTCAACCTTTTTCACTGTCTATCTTTTATCTATCTATCTATCTACCTATTTATGTATAAGAAGCTGTTTATTTTCCATCAACCTGTTTCCATTTTTTAGAGTTTATGGAAGATCAAACTAAAGACCACTTAGTGGTTGTTTGTATCCATTCAGTGGCCTGAGAAGTGGGAGCTGCAAAGCCAGTCCTCTGTGGTGGGCGAAGCACTCTGCTTTTAAGTTGGGAATAGCTGAATAGGCACCCAGGGCCCCTGTGCCTTCAGGCCAGTCTGGACTCAGGTTGAGTAGTAGTGACCTTGGGAGCTGGAGCAGTCTGTTCACCTGAAGTCTCTCCTTGGTCACAGCCTTTCCAGCTGAGCCTGCTCTTCCTTTTCAATCTCTACAGGATCCCTTAGAAGCAGAGAGCAGGGATAATTTCTGATGGGTGTTTACAGGAGGTAGTGCCATGTATGCCCAGAACTTCCCGGGCCAGCACCCAGCACATCAGACCCACTGAGTGGGCTCTCTCGTTGTACCACAGGATGGCAATGTCCGCATAATGCAGAGGAGAGTCTGTGAGAGGCTGGTGTCAGCCCGGGGATCAGTAACCACTGGTCGTCTCGGCTCCCTGAGGGCTGCCTGGATCTGGTTAGTACAGGTTCCGGGAGTGGAGGGCTCACAATAAAAGAGGCTCCAGTGGCAGCAGCCAACTTCCGCACAACTCTCTGGCCAGTGTTCCTGGGGAACAGGACACTGACATCAGCCAGGTTTTCAATGACAGCAATGATGACAGCTGCCAACAGAAGTTTTACCCAAATTCTCTCCAGTTTTATGTTGCGGGTGCCACAGAGATTCCTTTTGTAGATGTACTGTTCAATTTGTAAGTCAGGGTTCATGCTACCTAAGTGAGTTTCTGCTGCAAGGAATTTGAAGCCATCCTTCTTCTTTATTTACAGGACGTCAAGGACTCCCTTTAAGTTATTATGGAAATGCTGAACAATGCCGGATGGATCCCTGTCTGAGTAGTGCAGACAGGCCCTACCTTTCCCTTTAAAGAAAAAACTTCCTTGCCAGTGTTACTTGTGTTATGTGTTTTTCAGCTATGTGAAAAGTTGAAAAACACATTGTAAATTCCATGACATAATAAATTTTTTTCTTTTGAGTACAAAAACTTTAAGTCCTGAATTTAAAAATTATTTTGACAATTTAAGTTCAGTAATAAAATTTCAAACATATGGTTTGTTTTAAATGCTTTTTTAAAACACCAGGTCCAAGGTAGATTAACAGGTCTGGATTTATGCTCCCATATGAAGTAACTATAAATTCTGATAAAATATATGAAACAACAGATTTCAAGAAGCTGGATCATGTAACAGAAGACAGATCCCTGAGATGAAGGGGACCAACTGCGTAATCCCCACTGTTGCCCTAACTTGCTGCCTAAAGAGAGTTTCCAGGCCGTGGCACAGGGAAGACGGAACCAGTCAGAGCCTAGTGGGCTTCCTGAAGTGAAGGGGGAGAGCTAGGGTTTAAGGAGGCAGAGCAGCAGAGATGAGAAAGCTACAGGTAAAGAGAACTCTAGAAAAATAGAGGCTTCCCTTGAGTATTCGGTTAAGTTCTGTTCAGTGCATGTGTGTGAGGAAAGAATACCTTGAATCGATTAAAGGGGGCACTAGAGTCACACAGTAAATAGTACCTGTTATGACCAGCCACAGAGAAGGCAATGGCACCCCACTCCAGTGCTCTCGCCTGGAAAATCCCCTGGACAGAGGAGCCTGGTAGGCTGCAGTCCATGGGGTCGCTAAGAGTCGGGCACGACTGAGCGACTTCACTTTCACTTTTCACTTTCATGCATTGGAGAAGGAAATGGCAACCCACTCCAGTGTTCTTGCCTGGAGAATCCCAAAGACAGTGGGCCCCCATCTATGGGGTCGCACAGAGTCAGACACGACTGAAGCGACTTAGCAGCAGCAGCAGCAGCATGACCAGCCAGGCTGGCAAACCTCATAATCTATAAAGCATTGGGTAGTATAATTGGACTGGTCTTGCCTCAGTAGTGGGGGGCGGAAAAAACACCCTGGATTAAATGCTGCTCTGGTTGTGCCAAACAAAGCTTAAAAGCAAGACCTGAAAGCCTCAAACTGTTTCCGAGTATTTTGTGTTCCAAACAAAGGTCAAGAGTATTTATGAAATACACAAATATGCAGCATGCAGTAAAGTACAATAACTAGGATCCTGTAAAAATTACCAAACATATGAAGAAGCAGAGGAATGTTGCTTATAAGGAGGAGGGAAATCTATTATTTGAAATCTATCAACTGACACAGATGATAGAATCAGTAGAACAAACAAAAACCTCTTCAAAACAGTAATTCAAAACACTAGGGGTGGCACATCTATTGTGCAAAACAGTATGAAGTTTCTTTTAAAAACTAGATATAGAGCTACCATATGATCTAGCAATCCCACTCCTGGGTATCTATCCAAAGAAAACTATAATTTGAAAAGACACATGTACCCCAATGTTCACTGTAGCACTACTTACAATAGCCAGGACACAGACACAACTTAAATGTCCATCAACAGAGGAGTGGAAAAAGAAGACGTAGTACATATATACTATACACACATATATACTATACTATACACATATATCAGAGAAGGCAATGGCAACCCACTCCAGTACTCTTGCCTGGAAGATCCCATGGACGAAGGAGCCTGGTAGGCTGCAGTCCATGGGGTCGCTAAGAATCCAACACGACTTCACTTTCACTTTCACTTTTCACTTTCATGCATTGGAGAAGGAAATGGTAACCCACTCCAGAATTCTTGCCTGGAGAATCCCAGGGACGGGGGAGCCTGGTGGTCTACTGTCTATGAGGTCGCACAGAGTTGGCCACAACTGAATCGACTTAACAGCAGCATACACACATATAGCATATATATACTATGTATGTATACAATGGAATATTACTCAGCTATAAAAAAGAATGAAATAATGCCATTTGCAGAGACTTAAATCGACTTAAAGATTGTTATACTGAGTGGAGTAAGTCAGAGAAAGACAAATATAGTATAATATCACTTACATGTGGAATCTAAAAAAATAGTACAAATGAAACTATTTACAAAGCAGAAGTAGAATCACAGACGTAAGAAAAACTTACGGTTACCAAGGATTAAAGGGGAGGAGAGAGAGAAATTGGGAGATTGGGATTTATATAAACACACTACTATATATAAATGGATATTAATAACTAATAAAAACACATGTATAACATAGGGACTTATACTCAACATTCTGTAATGACCTATATGGGAACAGAATCTAAAAGAGAGTGGATATATGTATACATATAACTGATTCACTTTGGAAAGCAGAAACTAACACAACAATTAAGTATACCGCAATAAAAATTAATTTTAAAAAGCTCGGGGGGAAATTAAGCATGATAACAAGAGAAATGGAAGCTATAAAAGAAATTCAAGTTGAGCTTCTAGAGATGAAAACTATAATGTCTGAAATAAAAAATATACCAACTAGAATTAACAGGATTAACAAAAGATTAGACATTGTTGGAACAAAGATTAGTGAACTCAGAAAAACTCATGTGAACTCATAGCATTATGAGTGAGCTCATAGCATTAGAAACTGTCCAAATTTGTTAACCTCTAATGTGCAACGTATACCCTGTTGTTAATCCTATCCAGCGTACTTTTCCATTTTTTGGTTTTCGTCCTTAAAGTTTTATTCATGTCTCTTTTATATTGTCCATGTTTCTACTTAAATTTTTGAAACTATGAAATTCAGTTATAATCACTATTTTAATGTCCTTGTCAGCTAAAGTTAACATCTGTATCAATTCTCTGTCATTTTCAAATGGTTGATTGATTTATTTCCCCTCATTATGGTTATATTTTTCTGCCCTTCGAATGCCTATGGGGTGGGAGGTAGGAGAAGGGAGGGAGGTTCAAGAGGGAGAGGACATACGTATACCTATGACTGATTCATGCTGATGTATGGCAGAAACAACACAATATTTTAAAGCAATTATCCTTCAATTAAAAATAAATACATTAAAAAAATAAAAATAAATA
>SJYQ01001334.1:26909-50425 GCA_006410935.1 Redunca redunca
CTAAAATGAGATCATGGAAATTGAAATCTAAATGATGAAAAAATAAATATATGAATAAATGTCTGAAAATCTCTTTAATATAGAATATATTTCTCATAATAAATAGAATATATATTTTTAATGTGATTTTTTTTTTCATATAAAAAAGAAGTGAATGTCTAACACTTTTTTACTGGATACTAGACATTGTGAATTGTCTTGTTGGATGTTAGATAGTTTTGTATTCCTTTAAATATTCCTGAGCTTTGCTTTGGGATGCAGTGAGAGTTACTTGGAAGTTGTTTAATCCTTTTAGGTCCTCATTTTAAAACACTTTATGTCGGACCAGGGTCATGCTTACTCTAAGCTAGTTGCTTCCCAACACCAAGGAAGACATTTCTGAGTACACTACCCAACAGCCCACTGGTTATGACACAGGAACGGGCACTCTCTGTAGCTAGTGTGAGTGCCAGGTACTTTTCCCTCTCCTCCTTGCGAGTGATCCTCTCCTTAGTCTCGATACTCTCCTCACATCAGTGCACTCATCACTATTGTACAAGTCTTGAAGGGACTCTCTGAGCATCTCTGTGCAGCCCTCTCCTCTCTGGTACTCTCTGATAAACTTGAGCTTAGTTTTTCTGGACATTGAGCAATGGCTCCTTATCTCATGTGCTGTTCTGGGACTTTCTGGGTTCGCCTTTCCTAACCACAGTAGGCCCAAGGAAGTAAGCCTGGGTAATCACAGGCCTCACCTTGTTTGTTCCCTGTCTATCAGGGATCACTGTCCTCTGTCACCTCATGTGAAATGTCTCAAACATCGTCTTGTCCAGTTTTAAAATTTCAGGCAGGAGGATAAACCTGGTCACCGTTATTTCATCTTAGTCAAAAGTATAAATAGAACTGGATGATTTACAAGTAATTTAATTATTGATGTGGTTGGCTTTATATCTACTGGGTTGCTAGCTGTTTTCTGTTTGATTTGTTCTTTTCCCTTTTTTTCTTTTCCTGCTTTCATTTGTGTTAATTATTTCCTCATGATTTCATTTTATATCCATTATTAATTAATTCATTACTTTTTTTTTTAAAGACTGTCTTTTAGAGCAGTTTTAAATTCATAGGAAAATAAAGAAGAAGGTATGGAGATGTCCCATGTATTCTATGTATGTACACCATACATGCTTAGTCTTCCCTGTTATCAATATCCTGTACCAGAGTGACTGATTTGTTATAGCTGATGAATCTACAATGGCACATCATCATTACCCAAAGTCCATAGCTTACTTTAGGATTCACTCTTGGTGTTGCAAATTTCAACAAGTGTTTGGACAAGTGTATAGTGAAATGTGGGCTTCCCTGGTGGCTCAGACTAAAGAAAAGAATCAGCCTGCAATGCAGGAGACCTGGATTCAATCCCTGGGTCAGGAAGATCCCCTGGAGAAGAGAATGGCTACCCACTCCAGTGTTCTTGCCTGGAGAACTTCAGGGACAGAGGAGCCTGGCAGGCTACAGTCCCTGGGGTCACAAAGAGTCAGACACAACTGAGTGACTAACATTCACTCTCATAGTGATATGTACTTATTGTTATGATATCATACAGAGTTTTTTCACTGCCCTAACAATGCTTGGTGCACTGACTATTCATCCATCCCCAACCCTTGGCATCCAGTTTTACCTTTTCCAAAACGTCATCTAGTTGGAATCATACAGCTATATACAGACATAACTCTTTTAGATTGGTCTATTTCACTTAATAATATACCTTTATGGTTCCCAGAGATCTTTTCACGGCTTGATAGCTCAGTTCTTATTAGTGTGGGGTAATATTCCATTGTCTGGATTTACCACAGTTTATCCATTCACCTACTGAAGAACACCTTGGTTGTTTGCAAGTTTTCGCAATTATGAATAAACATCTATGTTCAGGTTTTTGTGTAGGCATATATTTTTAACTCCAAGTAAATACCAAGGGACACAATTATTGGATCATATGGTAAGAGTATGTTTAGTTTCATGAGGAATTGCCACATTGTCTTCCAAAGTGACTGTATCATCTTCCATTCCCACAAGTAATGTATGAGAGTTCCTGTGGCTCCCCATCCTCAACAGCATTTGGTGTTGTCAGCGTTCTGAACTGTGGCCATTCTCACAGGTGTGTGCTGGTGTCTTGTTTCAATTTGCATTTCCTAACTGCAGATGGTGACTGCAGCCATGAAATTAAAAGATGCTTACTCCTTGGAAGAAAAGTTATGACCAACCTAGATAGCATATTCAAAAGCAGAGACATTACTTTACCAACAAAGGTCCGTCTAGTCAAGGCTATGGTTTTTCCAGTGGTCATGTATGGATGCAAGATTTGGACTGTGAAGAAAGCTGAGTGCCGAAGAATTGATGCTTTTGAACTGTGGTGTTGGAGAAGACTCTTGAGAGTCCCTTGGACTGCAAGGAGATCCAACCAGTGCATTCTGAAGGAGATCAGCCCTGGGATTTCTTTGGAAGGAATGATGCTGAAGCTGAAACTCCAGTACTTCGGCCACCTCATGCCAAGAGTTGACTCATTGGAAAAGGCTCTGATGCTGGGAGGGATTGGGGGCAGGAGGAGAAGGGGACAACCGAGGATGAGATGGCAGGGTGGCATCACTGACTCGATGGACGTGAGTCTGAGTGAACTCCGGGAATTGGTGATGGACAGGGAGACCTGGCATGCTGGGATTCATGGGGTCGCAAAGAGTCGGACACGACTGAGCGATGGAACTGAACTGAAGTGGTATATGAGGTAGAGCATCCTCACATATGCTTTTTTGCCATCTGCATGGCAGTGCTGAAGGGTCTTTGGCCAATCTTCTTTTGTCTTCTTACTGTTGACTTTTAGTAGTTTTGTATATTTTGAGTAACAGTCCTTTATCAGATATGCCTTTTGCAAACATTTCCCTCCAGTCTGTGGCTTGTGTTTTCATTACCTTGACCTTATCTTTCACAGAGCAGAAGTTTTAAAATGAAGTCCAGCTTATCAATTATGTCTTTCATGCATTGTGCCCTTGTTGTTGTGTCTTAGTCATCACCATATCCCAGTCGTCTAGGTTTTCTCCTGTTATCTTCCAGGAGTTTATAGTTTTGTGTTTTATACTGAGGTCTTTAGCCCATTTGAGTCAGTTTTTGTGAAGGGTGATGTGTGTCTAGATTCATCTTTTTTCCAAGTGGACGTCCAGTTGTTTCAGGGCCATTTGTTGAAGAGACTGTTTGCTCCAGTGTATTGCCTTTGATCCTTTGTCAAAGACCAGTTGACTGTCTTCATACGGTCAACTTCTGGGCTCTCTATTTTGTTCCATTGATCTATCCCTTTCTAATCATGCAGTTTTCTTAGCATCAGTGTAGAATTCTGGACCCAAGATCTCTCTCGCTGTCCCTGGGGGTAGAAGATATTTACTCCTACTCTTCTTCTAGCAGTGATGGTTCTTTGCCTATTTCCTGGGGGAGAGTTTCCTATATTCTCCCAAGAAACATGGGTTTCTCTTCTCCCAGAAGCTATGCATCTAGAGGGTGCACTCTCTCTTCTTCACTAGCTTAAGGCTTCTGCTTCATAGGAGAAAAGGATCCAGAAAAGCAAGCAGGGCTTTGAGCCTGTCCCACTCAGCCCTCATCACCTTCTTCCCTCCTGTGTCAGAGAAGACTCTCATCAATCCGCTGCCCTGACTCCATTCTTTCTTGTGAGCACCGAGGAGAAGCTCAGAAAGAAGCACTTACAAGTGAAGTGAGCTCTCCTGGTGTCTAGGGCCCCCACTATTCCAGACTGATGTGCTGACCCCCTCTTGGCCTCCAAGAATGTGTTAAGCTGTTAGTTTACTTTTTAATCGTTTGTTTAGCATCCTCCTCATTCTCCCAGGCTCTGCCAAAGGAGAGACACTGTGTGCACCCCACCTTGCCTTCAGTGGACTCCTTGCTCCTTAGAATTTGGTTTACCTAGTTGCCTTGTTAACACAGATCACTTGTGGGCTCAGAAAAGGTACAATTTTATAGCTTATCCAGCTTTTCCTAATGGTTAGGATGGAAATACCTTTCTTTCCAGCTCTCTTCATTCTGACAGAAAAGCTCATTTTCCTCACATTGAATTCACTCTTTTCCTTAATGGCCAGGGGACTTCCCTGGTGGCTCAGATGGTAAAAAGCATCTGCCTACAGTGCGGGAGACCTGGGTTTGATCCCTGGGTTGGGAAGATCCCCTGGAGAAGGAAATGGCAAACCACTCCAGTATTGTTGCCTGGAAAATCCCGTGGACAGAGGAGACTGGTGGGCTACAGTCCATAGGGTTGCAAAGAGTCCGACACGACTGAGTGACTTCACTTTCACTTTCACTTAATGGCCAGAAGAGGTGAGTTTCCTGTTCCACACAGAGGAGACTAGGGTCTTGGAGAGGTTATGCTCCTCACTTGGCAGGTGGTGATGCTGGGGCTCCTCAGCTACCAGCAACCTGTGAGGTCTTCACTGAGGTGGAGAGGCAGGAAGAGACAGCAGAGAGCCTGGGAGCCCTGGGAGGTGAGAAGGCGTGTGAAATAGAGGCTGCCCAGCAGGTGAGATTCCATATATTCACACCTCAGTTGGAAGCAAGAATCTGGCTATCAAGCAAAACCAAAAAGTTTGACTGGGTGGCTTTCTGAAACATCACTGGCCAGGAATTGATCCACCTGGGGTAGGGGAAGGAGGATTGTGAAGGACGGTGCTGAAGCACCCTCGAAGCTCTGCTCTGTGCTTAGGATCCAGGACCATGCCTCACTCCGCCTCCTCCACTGCCTGCCCACCTGACCTCTGTACCTGTAGCTTTGAGCTTTGTAGCTGTGTACTCCTCCATTCCCAACCTTCTCCACACTCATCCACAATGCAGACCCACTGGCCAATTTACAGTTTCTCAAAAATACCCCTTCCTTTCTGGACATTGTCGACTTCTTCAAGGCGTTCCCCAAACCTGTAGTGCCCTACCCAACTACCACCCAGTGCCCCCAGTTCTCCCCATCCAAAGCTGAGTATGGGGGAACAGTTCTGTGCAAATGTTTGCATCCATGAGAGTGAAGAAGGCGACTGTGGGCATCATGTACATGAAATGAAAGAAAGGCTGTGGATTGAATGGCAGGAGAAGGGCACTTCAACAGAGATGAGGGAGGGTCCTGAGGATACTCCAGGGGAGGAGAGGCAAAAATGGGATTGCTGATTCTATCACAATTCTAGAGCAGCCCTGGAGAGATGTCTCATCCATCGGCACTACTGTTCTGGTTAAGATGTAAGCGTCTAGCTGCAAGTGAGACAGAGTTAGCATGGCAAGGTAGCAATGACAGCTCTTGTTGGGGATGCTCTTCCAAGCTGACTGCATAAAGAGGTACCCTGTGGGGCTGCCTGCTGCAGACATAGTAGGGGCACCTAGGTGAATGGCTTGAGGGGTTGGAGAAGGTCTAATGCCAGAGTGGATGAAATCTCACTGGGATTCAATATTTTACCATGTCCTCCATCCCATGTCATTTAAAGTGCAAATCTTGCTAAGAAGGGTGATATGTTTGATTCCTTTGGTCTGGTTTTATGTGAACAGCAAGGGCTTTGAATCCTTTAGAACTGAGTTCAAATCCTGACTCTACCATTTACCAGCCATGAGTGCTGTGAACCTTTAGTTTTTTACTTTGGAACTCTTCTGAGCACTTATTTCCTCTTTGGTACAATGAGGATAATGACCCTCATCTTACAGGTATGTGAGGATGAAGTGAGGTGTGAACCTAACATGCCTCACAGAGCATTTGCCACAAGAATCACCCATTCACCCATTCATTCAGCCTGTGCTGATTGAGCACCTACAGGCACTGCTCTACATGCTGGGGATTCAACAGTGAATTGAGCAAATTCCCCACCACCATGGAGCTTGTGTTCTAGAATAGAGTGATAAAACAGCGGATAAACAGGTAACTGTATATCAGATTGTACGTGCTCTGGGGAAGGGCTTGCCCCCTGGCTCAGCAGGCAAAGAACCTACCTGCAATGCAGGAGATGCAGGAGACACGGGCTTGATTCCTGGGTCAGGAAGATCCCCTGGAGGAGGGCGTGGCAACCCATCCAGTGTTCTTGCCTGGAGAATCCAACGGGCAGTGGAGCCTGGTGGGCTATGGGCCATAGAGTCTCAGAGAGTCAGACACGACTGAGGTGACTTAGCACGCATGCATGCAAGTGCTCCAGGGAACAACAGAGCCAAGGAACAGGAAGTGTGGGAAAGGGGCACCATTACAGTTTCATGTGGGGTAGTCAAAGACCTCTTTCTTGAGGTGATATTTGAGCAGGGCCTGAAGGAAGGTGGGGGGCAGCGAGTGGCAAAGATCTGGGGAAAGAGTCGGTGGAGGAGGAAGAGTGAACAAAGGTCTGGAGCCTGGGGCAGGCTGGGCATGTGTGAGGAATAAGGGGGGGGCAGGAGCAGAGTGAGGAAGGGGAGCCATGTGAGGGGAGGAGGAACCGAAGGTGTTCTGTGTCCTGTAGGACTTGTGGGCTCTGGTGAGAACCACAGCTTCTACCCTGAGATGGGAGCTATGGGAAGGGTGTAAGAGAGGGTGGTGCAGCCCCATGTCCACCCTGGGTGTTGCATGGAGAGCAGACTGCACAGTTGGGAAAGGTGTAGATGCCAGGAGACCATTCAGGAAGCCAGTGTGACAGATGGAAAGGTTGCCTAGGACCTTGGTTGAACCATGTGGGTGGTGAGAATAGATCAGATCCTGGATAGAAAGTGGAGTCGACAGGATGTGCTGACGAGTGGAATGTAGTGTGAGAGAGACAGCGAGGGGCACTCCAAGTTGTTTAACTAAAGCAACCAGAAGGACAGATGTGTCAGTAACTGAAATGAGGAAGTTGAAGGGGGTGGGCTTTGAGTTGGTTTTGGATATGTTTGGTTGGACACCCACGTAGACAGATGGATGTGTGAGTCTGGGGTGCAGAGGAGAGGTTAAGGCTGGAGATAGCAGTAGGCAGACAGGGCAGTGTTTGAGGACCATCTCTTCTTTTGTCCCATGTAGGTTTGTCTGCAGGCAGGCATAGGGTAGGCTCTGGAAGGAGGGCAGGGTTCTGACAGTTGACATGTAGGTTCCACCCTTCCCCTGCTCTGTGTTTTTGCAGGTGATTCTCTTCCCAGGTGGCATAACGGTAAAGAATCCTCCTGCCAACATGGGAGATGCAGTTTCAATCCCTGGGTCAGAAAGATCCCCTGGAGAAGGAAACGGCAACCCACTCCAGTGTTCTTGCCTGGAGAATTCCATGGACAGGGGAGCCTGGCAGGCTACGGTCCACGGGGTTGCAAGAGTCGGGCACGACTGAGCAACTGGGCATGCACAGACACTCTTCTTTGAGCTCATTTGTTTGTCCATAGAGAAGGAGCTGGGCCAGGTTGTGTTAAGGTCTGACACGCCATGGCTCTGTGAGTCCCATGGAGATTCAAACATGCTTAGAAGAAGAGGCAACACAGCAAGCCATCCATAACTTGTGTGGGTCCATCTGTCAGTTATTTACCTGGAAAGCAGGGGGAGAGATCCTGGGGCTTAGAACCCACAGAGTCAGGTGCTCAGTGCAGGGCTGAGGACCCATCTGGAAGGATGTGGGTGCTCCTCTTCAGTGTAGGAGGGGCAGAAGATGGGCCTTGCATTGCTGCCCAGAACCACTCCAAAAGTGGGCTTCCTGCACCTGCTCTCCAGGAGCCTGGCCATTGTCCCAGCTGCTGACTGGCCTGTTCGTTTTGCAGCTCAGACATAAAAGCTCCATTTTCCTAAGAGAACTGACTGCCTTTCCTACAGGAGGCCATCTCTCTGCCTGGAAGCGCTGGTCACAGCCCAGCTGCACAATTAGGTGCAGGCTTCCGGTCCTACAACGAACTGAAGGAAGTAGTTCTTTGGCCGGAAACCCACCAGTCTGTGATTGGTGGCCCCTCAGAGAGTGTCCTAATGAGGCGGAAACTTCACTCAGCCAAGAGAGAAATTAAACTGTGTCGTTAGCATTTCAAGTTGTCAAAAGGGGTGCACTTATGGAATAAATTATCATGAAATAAAACCCAAAAGCAGCCAAGTCAAATTAAGTGAGAATAGAAGTCAAATCGTGGATACAGAGCAGGCTGGAATTTAAGGGAAAAGTGGTTGAGAATTATACCCAGTAAGTGGCTCCTTGCCTGCTAGGATCTTGCTGCTCAGAGGTGATGCCCACAGTCAAAGGCTCAATAGAGTCCTAGGTCCAGGCCATTCATGGTGGGGAGTCAGATGCCACCTCCATTGGTCTAAGGAAGGCAGAGACAAGGATGATCGAGGGTTTGGTGCTCAAAACCTGGTGTGTGGAAGATTCACCTTTCAAATTGGCAGCATGCTGTGTCCATTGCCAGAGATTCAGCATGTGGCCTGGGATTCTATATCTGAACAAATGCCTCAGATAATTCTGCTTCAGGTGATCCTGGACCACCCTTGAAGAAACATATATAAGAGGGGAAGTTCCCGCCCAAGGAGGCTGGGGACGAAGGGAGGGTTTCAGTGTTTCAGTGGCGGGTTTCGCTGACGATGGAGACAGAAGCCTGGCTCCGGACAGACCAGCTAGGCAGCAGTAGGATCAGGTTGCTAATTAGGCCTATGCAGGCTCACCTCTGGTGGCCAAGTATTGGGTCCATGTCAAAGAGACATACTCTTAGCTCCCCAGTGATAGGCAGGGGGGTGTTGTGGAAATTAGGGAGAAATGAAGGCAAGTGGAGGGGGTCTGTGACTCTGCCTGGGATGGACAGGGTAGGGAGAAGAGGACAACTGACAAGTTATATAATAAGTCAACATAACTTATGTGGGACACGTATGTATATTTGTGTTTCAACCATGTCTAACTTTGAAATGAAAGAGTTTTGTTGCCCGAAGCTTCATAAGCAAGGGTGTTACCACTGGTACTTCCTGGCTGAGTACAGAAGGACTTGTTTTTATTTATTTTAATTGGAGGTTAGTTACTTTAAAATATTGTATTGGTTTTGCCATACATCAACATGAATCTGCCACAGGTATACACATGTTCCCCATCCTGAACCCCCCTCCCTCCTCCCTCCCCGTACCATCCCTCTGGGTCATCTCAGTGCACCAGCCCCAAGCATCCAGTATCATGCATTGAACCTGGACTGGTGATTCATTTCATATATGATATTATACATGTTTCCATGCCATTCTCCCAAATCATCCCACCCTCTCCCTCTCCCACAGAGTCCAAAACACTGTTCTATACATCTGTGTCTCTTTTGCTGTCTCACATACAGGGTTATCATTACCATCTTTCTAAATTCCATATATATGCGTTAGTATTCTGTATTGGTGTTTTTCTTCTGGCTTACTTCACTCTGTATAATAGGCTCCAGTTTCATCCACCTCACTAGAACTGATTCAAATGTATTCTTTTTAATGGCTGAGTAATACTCCATTGTGTATATGTACCACTGCTTTCTTATCCATTCATCTGCTGATGGACATCTAAGTTGCTTCCATGTCCTGGCTATTATAAACAGTGCTGCGATGAACATTGGGGTACACACGTCTCTTTCAATTCTAGTTTCCTCGGTGTGTATGCCCAGCAGGGGGATTGCTGGGTCATAAGGCAGTTCTATTTCCAGTTTTTTAAGGAATCTCCACACTGTTCTCCATAGTGGCTGTACTAGTTTGTGTTCCCACCAACAGTGTAAGAGGGTTCCCTTTTCTCCACACCCTCTCCCGCATTGATTGCTTGTAGATTTTTGGATCACAGCCATTCTGACTGTTGTGAAATGGTACCTCATTGTGGTTTTGATTTGCATTTCTCTGATAATGAGTGATGTTGAGCATCTTTTCATGTGTTTGTTAGCCATCTGTATGTCTTCTTTGGAGAAATGTCTATTTAGTTCTTTGGCCCATTTTTNTTGATTGGGTCGTTTGTTTTTCTGGAATTGAGCTGCAGGAGTTGCTTGTATATTTTTGAGATTAGTTGTTTGTCAATTGCTTCATTTGCTATTGTTTTGTCCCATTCTGAAGGAGACTTGTTTTTAAACTGAGTCAAATTTCACAGAGAAGAAAGCCTGGCACAGATGCTTGTTGATCTAAATAGGAGGATGCATTCTCAAGGGATGGCTTCCCTGGTGGCTCAGATGGTAAAGAATCTGCCTGCAATGGTTTGATCCCTGGGTTGGAAAGATCCCCTGGAGAAGGGAAAGGCAGCCCACTCCTGCATTCTTGCCTGGAGAATTCCATGGACAGAGGAACCTGGAAGGCCACAGTCCATGGGGTCATAAGAATTGGACACAACTGAGCAAGTAAGACTTTCACATTCTCTAGGGAGGGGCTAGCACGGCATTTACTTTTCCTCTGATGTGGAGGGTCGGCTCTCCTATGAGGCTGTGTGAACTCCCTAGCCTGTGACTATGGACAGGGCCCCATTGGCTGCTGTGACCACCCCGTGGAAGCTCATCACCTCCCCCCGTGCCAACACATGCTCAGTCACTAACTTGTGTTGGACTCTTTGCAACTCCAAGGACTGTAACCCTCCAGACTCCTCTGTCCATGGGATTTTCCAGGCAAGAATACTGTGGTGGGTTGCCATTTCCGTCTCCAGGGAATCTTCCAAGCCAACACAGTACCCTAGAAAAAGTGGGCAATGAGATACCTTAGCAAGTAACAGAGAAGGAAGGTATAGACACATCTTAAATTAGTCAACTTTTGAACCAGCAGCTTGAATAGAATCATTTAACAAAGATTGTAATTTTGTTTCCTTTGACTGAGTTTGCAGTTTGTAATGCTAGACAGGTATAAAATAAATATAGAGATAATGAAATACTGGATGCTTTCTGGGAGGTTATATTGTGTGGGATTTGTAACGAGTCTTGAAATCTTTCTACTGCTTTATATGTGCTTTGTTTGCTTTTCTGTTTTATGATGTTGGAAAATGGGTAAGAGAATTTGACACACCACATTTACAAGACTGATTTATTAATGTACAATTCTCGTAATTGTGGAGAATAATTTCATTCTTGTTAAGTCAGCCATGACAGGAGTTTCAATTGCCTGTAAGAATTCAATATATATGAATTTGTGATTATATTTTCAAATGTCTAAGGAAGTGTGATTAATTAAAAAATACAATAAGTAAATGTTTAAGAAGGATTTAATCTGTTAAACTTGTTAGTTGACATTAATCAAAGAGCCAGTAGGAATACTTTTTATAATTCTTTTGAACTGTTAGATTTATATAGAAGAAATTGATTTGTAGATTGAGCTTGAAGGTTTAAGATAAACTAGGCTTTAAAAATTAAAACTTTGTTATATTGCATATTGGGCTTCCCTGGTGGCTCAGAGGTTAAAGTGTCTGCCTCTAATACAGGAGACCTGGGTTTGATCCCTGGGTCAGGAAGATCCCTTGGAGAAGGGAATGGCAGCCCACTCCAGTATTCTTGCCTGGAGAATCCCATGGACGGAGGAGACTGGTGGGCTACAGTCCCTGGGGACGCAAAGAGTCGGACACGACTGAGCGACTTAACTTATATTGCATATTAGATATTGATTAAAAAAAAACCACAATGAACTGTAATTAGTATTTTCAAGGTACAAAGGTTTACTTTCTGCATATGAAGAGAAAATAAATTATAGCCACATTCTCATTAACCTTCTGAAGGATTGTTCCAAGTCTTGCCCCACATTTGTTGTTATTGCCCTTATTAATTTCTGCCAACATTTTGAGTCAAAAATGATATTTCATTATTGCTTTAATTTACATTTCTATGCTGCAGAGTGGTTGAACGTCTTGAACTAGACATTTATCATGGTCTCAGAATTTCTGCTGAAGCCTTAAAGCTAAAATCAGTAGGTGTTTAGGAATGTAAACTGGTATAGTCACAGTAGAAAACTATATGGAGTTTCCTCAGAAAATTAAAAATAGAACTACCATATGATCCAGCAATTCCACTTTTGGAAACTTATTCAAGGAAAATGAAAACACTAACTGGAAAAGATATCTGTACCCCCATATTCATGCATCATTATTTATAATATCTATGATATGGAAACAACATATGTGTCCATAAGTGGATGAATAGATAAAATATTTTTATATATTATATAAATTAATGTATACTTATGTATGCTAACCTGTGTATGTGTGTGCTGACTCTTTGTGACTCCATGGACTGTAGCCTGCCAGGCTCCTCTGTCCATGGGATTTTCCCAGGCAAGAATACTGGAGTGGGTTGCCATTTCCTGCTCCAGGGGAACTTCCCGACTCAGGGATCGAACCCACGTCTCTTTTGTCTCTTGCATCGGCAGGCAGATTCTTTAACACTGCACCACCTGGGAAGCCCACATTAATATATATATAATTATATTATTTAACCATAAAAAATAATGAAATATTGCCGTTTGTGACACCATGGGTGGAATTTGAAGGCTTTATGCGAAGTGAAAAAAGACAGAGAAAGACAAATACTGTACAGTCTCACTTATACGTGGAATTCCCCTCCCCTCTCCAAACACCCAAAGCTCATAGATACAGGGAGCAGATTGGTGGTTGCCAGAGGCAGGAGGGCGGAGAGCTGGGCAAAATGAGTGAAGAAAGTCAAAAGGTACAAACTTCCGGTTTTAAAGTAGATAAGTCAAGGGGAGGTAATGTACAGCATGGCTACTGTAGTTAATAATATGTGTATTTGACAGTTGCTAACAGAGTAAGTATTAAAAATTCTCATCACAAGAAAAAATTCTCTGTGTGTGGGAAAGTCCTAGGACCCCCACTGTGCTCGCTCACTCACTAGGTGAGTGAACCCCAGCACACAGCTGGCTCCAAAGCCAAGGCCGATCTTGTGGGCGCTCCAGCTCAGGCCTTCACTAAAATGCCCTCCTTGCAACAAAATGGCAAATTCTTTCTTGAAGAGAGATCCAAACAGCACACTTCTGTGGCTGCCACAGCAACCGGCGGGATTAAATTACATTGAAACTAGTGATGAAGTATCCACTCCTTCTTTCCCTAGGGCAGACGATGCTGTATTCTGTAGGACTCCACAGAGGGGTCTCCAGAAAGACTGAACCCTAAGTTGCCTACGGCAGTAACCAGCGTGATGGTGCTTGATTTTCCCTCCTTCCTTTGACTCTCTGCTAGTCCCTCAGTTTTGGCCCTTGTGATCACTTGAGAAGCATACAAACCCTGGTCTCAAACCCTGCTTCTGCGGGAAGCCCGGCTGAGAGGCTGGCTGGCTGCGTCTCCTAGTTCAAGAGCGCCCTCTTCTGTTGGCACTGTGGAGCTCAGGTTCTTGACGAATGGTAGGTGTGAGCGGCGACACCGGGGGCGTGCTTCTGATTTTGTGATACTCAGTTTCTGAGGCCACTGAAATTCAGATATTTCCTCCTGCTTTCCTTTTACTATCAAGCCTCTAAACGATGTCTCCTCCTTCCAAATTACCCCCCTCTCCCCTAAAGAGCTTAAGGCTCCATACTTTCTCTGCTATTGTCATGCCATCGTCATTATCTTTTTAAATTTCACAAGGTATTATCATTATTACTGTACTATATAGTCAGTACTACTTAGATTTACTCACAACTTTTACTGTTTTATTGTCTCATTATTCTTTCTCACATATCAGGTATTTCTTCTGGAATAATTTTTCTTCTTTCTAAAGAATCCTCCAGATTACTTTTTAGTGAGAATCTTTGGCGGTCGACTCCTTTAGATTTTTGTTTGCCTAAAAGTTAATTTAGTTCATCTTTTGTTTAATCTTTGTATCTGAAAAATATTTTTATTGTTATATAATTCTAGTTATTTTTCCTCTCAGCAACCTGAAGATAGAACTCCATTATGTTCTGTTGTTCATTATTATCTTTGAGTAAACAGTTATCTGTTTATCTGTTAGCTGTCAATTTTTATAGCCCATTTCTCTTTTCTCTGCTTTGAAGCTTTTTTCCTTTGGTGTTCTATAGTCTTCATGTGGATTATTTTAAGAAATATTTTTTATTCCAGCACTTGGCATCTTCGATCTTCATAGCAGAATGTGATCATGCTGCTGTTGTTATCGCAGTAGCATGAGAACCCTTGGTTGTGACGTGAGGGATCTAGTTCCCTGACCAGGGATTGAACCCTGCCTCCCTGCACTGGGAGTGTGGAGTCTTAGTCACTGGACCACCAGGGAAATCCCATGGATTTATTTTTTTTTATGTATTTTATTTAATAAACATTTATCCTTTTACTGTGTATTAGATATTTCTAGGGCTTCCCTGGTGGCTCAGCTGGTAAAGAATCTGCCTGCAATGTGGGAGACCTGGGTTCGATCCCTGGGTTGGGAGGATCCCCTGGAGTAGGGCATGGCAACCCACTCCAGTATTCTTGCCTGGAGAATTCCATGAACAGAGGAGTCTGGTAGGCTACAATCCTTGGAATTGCAGAATTGGACACAACTGAGTGACTAAGCACGGCACAGATATTTTTAAGCTTTTTGAATATTAACTAATTTAAATCTCAAAAAAAGAAACATATTAGGTAGGTATTATTAAGTGTCTCTGCATATGAGGAGACGGAGGCCCAGAGACATTAGGTAACTTCCCTAAGGTTGCATAGCTAGTAAGTGGTAGATCCATGATTTCAGCCAATGTAGTATGAAGGATGACAAAGAGACAGACTAAAGGATAATTTCAAGCTTTCTGGTTTGGTTTGGGAATATAGTGGTGCTGAAAAGATCTAAAGGAAGGAAAACGTGTTGTGATGATTAATTTTATATATCAACTATAGTGGGTCATAGGGTGCTCAGATGCTTGGTCAAACACTGCTCCCAGTACAAAATCTGTATTAATTCTCCAGCGAAACAGAAACAACAGGAGACATCTACATCCATGTCTCTATGTCTCTCTCTCTCTCGTTCTATCTATGTATCTATCTCCCTATCTGTCCCCGCTCCCGCCTACACATTTGTTTATTTATTGTGAGAGACTGGCTCACGTGGTTATGGAGGCTGAGAAGACCTGCACCAGCAGTTGTCAGGCTGGAGCCCCAGGAGAGTTGATGGTGTGGACCCTGTGTGAAGGCTGCAGTCTCAGGAACCAGGATGAGCTGATGTTTCAATTTGAGTCTGAAGGCAGGAAAACACTAACGTCCCACTTTGAAGGCAGTCAGGCAGGCTGCCGTCAATGGGGTCGCACAGAGTCGGACACGACTGAAGCGACTTAGCAGCAGCAGCAGCAGCAGGCAGGAGGCGGTGCGGCAGTGGGCGCATGCCTGTGGAGTTCACGGGTCCTGTCATGTTCGCTCACACCCTGGAGCAACTGGCTCCATACCGCAGTGGAGTGGCCTCTTGAAGACTCAATTTTGGTGCCCACCAGGGGACAGTATGTTGCAGGACCACGCCATGGTTCTCCAGAAAGCTACAATAGACTCCGAGTCAGCACCCAATATACTGTGCTTTTCCTTCCATTGCCCAGATTCACAGATCCAGAAACTAGGGGTGGGAATGGGAGTGGCACCACTCACGATGACCCTCAGTGACCCACTAGCAAAATTTTTGCTTCCTGTTCCCATGATACTATGCTCTGCTGGCATAGAGGTCTTAGTTCCAAAGGGAGGAATGCTCCCCCCAGAAGACACAACAATGATTCCATTGAACTGGGAGTTAAGACTGCCGCTCGGTCACTTTGAGCTCCTTGTGCCTCTGAGTCAACAGGCAGAGAAGGGACTTACTGCGTTGGCTTACGTGACTTGGCTTGTCCGAAGGAGAAATTGGACAGTGACTCCACAATGGCTGTAAAGAGGAATATGTAGGGACTATGGGGGATTCCTTAAGGTATTTTAAAATATTACCATGCACTGTGATTAAAATCAATGGAAAATGACAGTTACCCAATCCAGGCAGGACTATGAACAGCCCAAACTCTTCAGGAATGAAGGGTTGGGTCTCCCTACCATGAAGGCAAAGGGAATATAGGATGAAGCAATGAGTAGCAGAAGAAGATATATATTATACATATTCTAATATTTATCATAACATTATATAAAATGTCTATGTATAATATACATAATCATTCAGTCACTCGGTTGTGTCCGACTCTTTGCGACCCCATGGACTGCAGCACACCAGGCCTCCTTGTCCATCACCAACTCCTGGAGTTTACTAAAACTCATGTCTATCGAGTCGATGATGCCATCCAGCCATCTATCTCATCCTCTGTCATCCCCTTCTCTCACCTTCAGTCTTTCCCAGCATCAGAATCTTTTCCAATGAGTCAGTTCTTCAGATCAGGTGGCCACAGGATTGTAGTTTCAGCTTCTGCATCAGTCCTTCCAAAGAATATAAAGGACTGATTTCCTTTAGGATGGACTGGTTGGATCTCCTTGCAGTCCAAGGGACTCTCAAGAGTCTTCTCCAACATCACAGTTCAAAAGCATCAATTCTTCCATGCTCAGCTTTCTTTCTAGTCCAACTCTCACATCCATACATGACTACTGGAGAAACCATAGCTTTGACTACACAGAACTTTTTTGACAAAGTAATGTATCTGCTTTTTAATATGCTATCTAGGTTGGTCATAACTTTTCTTCCAAGGAGCAAGCGTCTTTTAATTTCATGGCTGCAGTCACCATCTGCACTGATTTTGGAACCCAAGAAAATAAAGTCTGACACTGTTTCCATTGTTTTCCCATCTATTTGCCATGAAGTGATGGGATCAGATGCCATGATCTTAGTGTTCTGAATGTTGAGTTTTAAACGAACTTTTTCGCTCTCCTCTTTCACATTCATCAAGAGGCTCTTAGTTCTTCTTCACTTTCTGCCATAAGCATGCTGTCATCTGTGTATCTGAGGTTGGTGATATTTCTCCTGGAAATCTTAATTCCAGCTTGTGCTTCATCCAGCCCAGCATTTCTCATGATGTACTCTGCTTATAAGTTAAATAAGCAGGGTGCCAATTTACAGCCTCGATGTACTCCTTTTCCTATTTGGAACCAGTCTGTTGTTCCATGTCCAGTTCTAACTGTTGCTTCTTGACCTGCATACAGTTTTCAGGAGGCAGGTGAGCTGATCTGGTATTCCCATCTCCTTAAGAACTTTCCACAGTTTGTTGTGATCCACACAGTCAAATAAAGCAGTACATGTTTTTCTAGAACTCTCTTGCTCTTTTGATGATCCAGCAGATGTTGGCAATTTGATCTCTGCTTCCTCTGCCTTTTCTAAATCCAGCTTGAACATCAGTGAGTTTACGGTTCATGTATTGCTGAAGCCTGGCTTGGAGAATTTTGAGCATTACTTTACCAGCATGGGAGATGAGTGAATTGTGCGGTAGTTTGAGCATTATTTGGCATTGCCTTTCTTTGGGATTGGAATGAAAACTGACCTTTTCCAGTCCTGTGGCCACTGCTGAGTTTTCCAATTTGCTGGAATATTGAGTGCAGCACTTTAGCAGCAGCATCTTTTAGGATTTGAAATAGCTCAACTGGAATTCCATCACCTCCAGTAGCTTTGTTCGTAGTGATGCTTCCTAAGGCCCACTTGACTTCACACTCCAGGATGTCGAGCTCTAGCTGAGTAATCACACCATCGTGATGATCTGAGTCATGAAGATCTTTTTGTACCGTTCTTCTGTGTATTCTTGCCACTTCTTCTTAATATCTTCTGCTTCTGTTAGGTCCATACCATTTCTGTCCTTTATTGAGTCCATCTTTTTATGAAATGTTCCCTTGGTATCTCTAATTTTCTTGAAGAGATCTCTAGTCTTTCCCATTCTGTTGTTTTCCTCTATTTCTTTGCACTGATCACTGAGGAAAGCTTTCTTATCTCTCCTTGATACTCTTTGGAATTCTGCATTCAAATGGATATAACTTTCCTTTTCTCCTTTGCCTTTAGCTTCTCTTCTTTTTTCAGTTATTTGTAAGGCCTCCTCAGACAACCTTTTTGCATTTCTTTTTCTTGGGGATGGTCTTGATCCCTGTCTCCTATACAATGTCATGAACCTCCATCCATAATTCATCGGGCACTCTGTCTATCAGATCTAATTTCTTGAATCTATTTCTCACTTCCACTGTATAATCATAAGGGATTTGATTTAGGTCATACCTGAATGGTCTAGTGGTTTTCCCTACTTTCTTCAACTTAAGTCTAAATGTGACAATAAGGAGTTCATGATCTGAGCCACAGTCAGCTCCTGGACTTGTTTTTGCTGACCGTATAGAGCTTCTCCATCTTCGGCTGCAAAGAATATAATCAAACTGATTTCAGTATTGACCATCTGGTGATGTCCATGTGTAGAGTCTTCTCTTGTGTTGTTGGAAGAGGGTGTTTGCTATGACCAGTGCATTCTCTTGGCATAACTCTATATTAGCCTTTGCCTTGCTTCGTTTTGTACTCCAAGGCCAAATTTGCCTGTTACTCCAGGTGTTTCTTGACTTCCTACTTTTGCATTCCAGTCTCCTATAATGAAAAGGACATCCTTTGGGGGTATTAGTTCTACAAGGTCTTGTAGGTCTTCATGGAACCATTCAACTCCAGCTACTTCAGCATTACTTGCCAGGGCATAGACTTGGATTACTGTGATATTGAATGGTTTGCCTTGGAAATGAACAGAGATCATTCTGTCATTTTTGAGATTGCATCCGAGTACTGTATTTCAGACTTTTTTGTTTACTATGATGGTTACTCCATTTCTTCTAAGGTATTCTTGCCTGAAGTAGTAGATATAATGGTCATCTGAGTTAAATTCACCCATTCCAGTCCATTTTAGTTCACTGATTTCTACAGTGTCATTGTTCACTCTTGCCATCTCCTGTTTGAGGGGTTAGTACACTTCCAGTTCTACATAGGATGATTATCTCATGTGAGGTGGAACTATGACCTTCTTATCGTCTTTATTTGGAGATTAAATATGGTTGAAGACAATGTGATAGGTGCTAAGTTAACGAGGGTGACGTTGTGGAACTTACTTATTTTTTGTGTAACTTGACTGAGCCATGGGGTGGCCAGACATTGGTCAGACATTATTCTGGTGTTCTGTGAAGGTGTTTTTGAATAAGCTTAACATTTAAGCTGATGGTCAGAGTAAAGTGGATTGCCCTCCCTATTGTGAATGGGCCTCATCCAATCAGTGGAAGGCCTGAATATAATGGAAAAGATTGACCCTCTCTAAATAAGAGAGGGTTGGGAATGTGGTACCGAGATTCAGAGATGACCACAGTGAACCTGTGTGTCTATTTCTAGTGACATTTATGAAGCCACCAGTCAAAAGCACAAGCCTGAAACGTAGGAGCTTTTGCTAAAGATTCAGATTTAGGATCGGCCAGCATAGTTCTCAGAGAACCATGCAAGGGTACATAACTGTCCATGCAAAGCAGGACACTTAGAAAATACAATTCTTCACCAGAGTTGCTCTCAGTGTGTGGACCATAGGCCTTGTCTCACAAACATCTAAGGTACTAGTCAGAAAAGCACATTCATGGATTCCCTCCAAAATAACTGAGGTCAAGCCTCAGCAAGAGCCCAGGAGTCCTCATATTTAACAAGCATCCAAGTGATTCTGTGCACACTTGTCAGAGCGTCTGCTCAGGGAGAAAGCGGTCCGTGCCTTACAGGGTGACAGGTGGTTCCTCAGCCAGTAAGCCAGTAGATGGCACCAAACCCACATGAAATCTTCAGTTTTGCGCATACTCCCTCAGCCAGTATATAAAAGGATTTACTTGTAAAAGACTCTTCTGGATTCTTTAGCAGAAATTTTGTAAGGATTTCTGCCAACCCATTCCTACAGTGAAGGAAAGACAAAGACTAAAATATGTACACTGTGTACCCAGAAAGGTCTTCCCCAAAGAGCCTGGAATGATTGGCAGGGAGCAGGGAGAAGCCTCCTGACTGACTTGCTTCAGCCACACTTATTCCATCACCTGGGCCTGGGCAGGGGCGGGGAGGTTTACTGGGGGAGCCCTGCTCAGACCCAGTGAGTGGCAGAGCTGTGGAGAGCTGGGGGCCTGCCCCCTCCCACCTGGGTGTCCATGTGCCCCCAGCACAGGCCAAGCTTCCAGTTTCAGGGTCAGACACAGGGCCTGGCTTGCCCTCCAGAACCAGGGAACCCTGGACTCTTTCCCTCAGAAGCAGTGCCTCCATCCGTGTTAAAGGAATGTTAGAGGAGGGGGGCCTGGGAAGGAAATATGAGACCTGGGGGGCTACAGGGTATGTGAAGAGGGAAGATGAGAGTACCACAAGCTGTTGCTGTTCACTCACTCAGTCCTGTTTGACTCTTTGTGACCCTATGGACTGAAGCATGCCAGGCTTCCCTGTCCTTCAACATCTCCTGGAGCTTGCTCAAACTCACGTCCATTGAGTCAGTGACGCCATCCAACCATCTATCTCATCCTCTGTTGTCTCCTTCTCCTGCCTTCAATCTTTCCCAGCATCAGCGTCTTTTCCAATGAGCTGTGGAGAAAACCACAGCTGAGAAGAGGGAGAAAACAGGGAGAGGGTTGTCAGGGACTCCTGAGAGGGAAGATACACCTGGACAGGGTGACGGAAGAGGGTTCAGGAGGGAGAAGGGTACATGGGAAGGGGCAGGGCTATGGAAAACCAATGAGAGACGCTGATTGCAGCAGTGCTGGTGACAGTGGGGAAAGAGCCATTATCGTCCCAGGGCCAAGGTCAAGTGCAAGAGCAGTGGCTGAAATCTAGAAGGACAGCTGGAGTTGTAGGAGAGAGCCAGGACTGGGGAGGCACTAGGGGGGAATGCCCCCACCTTGCCTTACTAGGGTCTGCACTGCCTGCTGCCTCCCATCTATCTTCCTTGAATCTCATGCAGGCTTCTCTTCACACAGAGGGCAAGGGGAGACTCTGATGCTGGTGCCAAGTTCCCTTTGCACGAGGACAGGGGAGCCTTTGATGCTGGTGTCAAGTTCAGCCAAGGCAGAGGGGAGAGAGGAGAAGGCAGAACAGGGATCCTGGAGGAACAAGGCCCAGCACCAGCCCGTGTTTCTACAAGCAGCCCACGTCCCATCAGGTTCAGCGTGTTCCTTCTGACACACACTGCACATCCCCTCACTTCCACCGCTGCCCCAGAGAGGACCACACAGGACAGTGAGGAGAGGGGAAGCGGGGCCGGGAAGGCCTGAGTCTGCCAGGGAACCAGAAGCCTGAAACATGACCCCATAGTATCTCCAAATGTGGCCATGTGGTTGGGGCTTTCTTGTTAAAAAGAACCAATGAATAATGTATAAATTGCTCTTTCATGACCCCATTCTGGCATGTATCCATTTCTTAAAAATACAACAGAAACTTCAAGAAACAGAAGTAGATGGGGCCTTTCTTGGTTGTGGGAGGTCCTGCTCCAGAGGGTCACAGAGGATTTGAAACAAAGCAGGTGCTTGTGTAGGTGACTCCTAGCGTGCATCCCCCGCTCCACCCCGCTGAGGGAGCCCCTTGAGTTAGGAGACACCCACGAAACAAATTCTGGTCCACCCACGAAGCAGAGGTGGAGAGGGCTTGGGCCTGCAGGGGCTTCCTCCACATGGGTGGCTGGCTCTTCCCCAACACAGGGCCTCAGTGGAGGTCCACCCAAGAGGCTGAGCCTCGCAGCCCAGCTTCTCCACTGCCAACACACACACACACATATACATATACAACTCCAGGGGATGCTGCAGAATCTTCTCCACACACCAACACCTAGGCTGGGTGCAGAGTCACCAGGGGCATCAGAACCTCAGAGTCTCAGAAACACACACTAAGCTAGCGAAAACCTTTAACTCTGGATTCCAACCTCCAGAAGGAGAAGGCTCTGCAGGCAGAAGCGGCCGTTGAGGATTACAGATGTGTTCAGGGAACACAGAGAGGTCGGGCTGCTCATTAGCTTGCTGCTAGCACAGGCGCTGGCACTCTGGGACGCGGAGAGGCCGTGGTAACAATACAAGAGCCAGCACTGACTTCTGGCCAGGAACCAGAAGTCAGACAACCCAGACTCTGGATATCACTTTTCTTGCTCCACAGATAAGGAATGGAGGGTTGACAGAGGTGGGGTAACTTGCTGGCCCACAAGGGAGTAAGGGATGGAAGATTCCAGAATCAGATCTGTCTCCCCAGCTTTTTTAACACTAGGGTTTCATGTCCCCACTCCTGGAGGATAAGGAGAGGGAGAGAGGTAAAAGAGGGTCTAGCAGCAGGCCCCAAAATAGGCCAAAGTGGCTAAGAGGTAGCGTTACTGAGAGTCTAAATCCGAGCTCCCTCCTCAATTTTAAAATCCAGTCTCTTGAAAGCTCCATCAGACACTCTCTTCTTAGCTGCAAGTTTTCTCTCTCTTGCTTCCTGCCCTTTTGTGTTCATCTTCCATGTGATACCATGTCTTGAGCTCTGCTCCAGGCCTGCTTGTTGTTATTGTTGAGTCACTCAGCAGTGTCTGACTCTTTGCAACCCCATGGACTACAGCATGCCAGTCTTACCTGTCCTTCACTGTCTCCTGGAATTTGCTCAAGCTCATGTCCATTGAGTCGATGATACCATCCAACCATCTCATCCTCTGTCATCCCCTTCTCTTCCTGTCTTCAATTTTTCCCAGCAACTGGGTCTTTTCCAATGAGTCAGATCTTTACATCAGGTGGCCAAAGTATTGAAGTTTCAGCTTCAGCATCAGTCCTTCCAATGAATCTTCAGGGTTGATTTCCTTTAGGATGGACTGGTTGGATCTCCTTGCAGTCCAAGGGACTCTCAAGAGTCTTCTCCAACACCACAGTTCAAATGGATCAATTCTTCAGCACTCAACTTCTTTACAGTTCAATTCTCACATCCATACATGACTACTGGAAAAACCACTGGATAATGAAAATGCAAAAGTGGTTTGAGAATTGTGGAAGGAGAATTGTCTACCTGGAGGAAGAGCTGGGAAGGCTTTCTTGAAGAGAAGGAATTTTTGTTGGGTCTAGAAGGATGTTTGGGTTTGGTGTGGGAATCCTTCTGATAGAGAAGTAGAGGTAGGGACTTTAGGTGGAGTAAAGAGCATGTTTCTCAAGAGGCAGGTCAGGTGGTCTGGTATTCCCATCTCTTTCAGAATTTTCCACAGTTTATTGTGATCCACACAGTCAAAGGCTTTGGCATAGTCAATAAAGCAGAAATAGATGTTTTTCTGGAACTCTCTTGCTTTTTCGCTGATCCAGCGTCTGTTGGCAATTTGATCTCTGGTTCGTCTGCCTTTTCTAAAACCAGCTTGAACATCTGCAAGTTCACGGTTCACATATTGCTGAAGCCTGGCTTGGAGAATTTTGAGCATTACTTTACTATATGCAGGTCAGGAAGCAACAGTTAGAACTGGACATGGAATGACAGACTGGTTCCAAATAGGAAAAGGAGTATGTCAAGGCTGAATATTGTCACCCTACTTATTTAACTTATACTCAGAGTACATCATGAGAAGCGCTGGGCTGGAAGAAGCACAAGCTGGAATCAAGATTGCCGGGAGAAATATCAATAACCTCAGATATGCAGATGACACCACCCTTATGGCAGAAAGTGAAGAGGAACTAAAAAGTGTCTTGATGAAAGTGAAAGAGGAGAGTGAAAAAGTTGGCTTAAAGCTC